>LUCH01018237.1:0-16528 GCA_013368495.1 Paragonimus heterotremus
GCCGTGATAACGCAGATCGTTAGTGCAACCGTCGTAACCAATCCGGGTTATAGTGAACGCCGGGCATTAGTGATTTTGCATCAATTGTCAGTCCACGCGGTTCATAACACGTTCGCACGTTGTTGTTTTGTCCTTACTTTTGCTTCGCAGCCACCCCACCGACAGCAACGTCAGGCTGTTGAGAAACTGGCTATACTGTCCGTAAAGTGTAAGTACCAAGCCAACTTCGAAAGCTGCCTTACTAGTTCTCACTCCGAAGCACCTAATGGCTACTGAACACGAATCCCATAGACAATTTACGAAACAGGTACTGTAGCATGCAGCATGAGAGTAAAAGGGTTAGACAAACATTGGATCTCAGAGAAATCCGTAGAGTTTTCAGAAGCTAGACGGAACATCCATTCTGGTAGTTGACAACAAGTTTAGGACACATATCCGTAGGAAACCGAAACGTGGCCTAAAGGCCGACCGTAAGGCTCCGCTAATGGAAAACGTTAAGGAAATGAAAACCGCTTTTGCTTCGGGGAACATTGGAACACTCTTCAAGCCTATCCGTGCTACTGGTTCCAGACGACCGTCTGTCAGTGAAGCTATCAGCGAGGCAGCTGGCTCAATCATTCCTAACAAATCCAGAAGGTTAGAGCGTTAGGCGAAACCCTTTGAGGGTCAATTTAGTTGGTCTCCTGCTTCTACTGTGCTGACGCCACAAACTTATAATGCAGCACTGTAGTCAGTAGATTTGGCACCACTCACTGAGATTGAAGTTCGCAATTGCATTTCCGTTCTTAAACGTAATAGAGTTGCTGACCCAGACGACCTCGTACAGACATATTTTGAAAAAGGTGGAGAGGCGTTCGCAGAGGCCTTAAACTCAGTTGCTTCAACTTGTGTGAACGACGGAGGCAATTCCTCCGTGCTAAGGTCACTCGATAATAGTTCCCACATTCACGAAAGGTACCAGAGGCCCTTGCGAAAACCATACGGAAGTTAATTCGACCCTAGTCACTATAAGGGTTCTGGCATCCATTATACTTCGTCGACTCACTGTAGTTCGGGAGGCAGACATTAGGAAAGAGCAGACAGGATTTCATCTCGGACGGGGATAATACTGATCACATTTCTTCCACTCGTCAAATGCTGCATTAGCGTCACGTGTACCGCAGATCAACAATGGCAGTATTTCTCGACTACAAAGATGTGTCCGATTCGGTGGATCGATCTACACTTTTAGAGTCACGTGAAAGCAGGGGTGTACCGACAAAAAGTGTGAACATGTTGTCGGCACTTTATTCCCATACTTTAGCTCCGGTTAAGGTTTACGGCGAACTGTCTGAAAGTTTCAGCATCAGGAGCGGCGTACGATAAGGCTGTCCCATTTCACCATTTTTGTTTAATTTTATGATGGACGATATAATGAAAGATTGTCTTCGGCAGTCACAAGGAGGCTAGTTAGTCGTTTGCCACAGCCAGTACTCTTTGTCGACGCTGTGGCCGACTGGCGTAAGGTGCGAGTTGGACAGATGATGACCTGGCGTAGACAAATGAAATCGTTCACGAAGGGGTTGAGCACTGTAGATCGGGTTCGTCTTCCGGGATGGGGCCCTCGCGACTCGCAGAGTCAACGGCTTGAGACATTAGGTGAGACGGCGGCTAACCGAGCTCAGTGGCGTGAATGTTACCATTGTTTTTTCCAGTTTTCTGTGAAGTGAGTGCAATCAATGACGCGGGGCAGTGACGCCTTACTACTTTCACTTACAGCTCGGTTGTTTGTTCGCAAGGTGTAAGCACCTTGATGTTGAATGTTTGAATATAGACGTAGCTATTTTTAGTAATTAGGTCCCAACCCGCCTCTTTTTTCTTCTCTTTTCTTATACAGGGTTTGCTTCGTTTTTCCTTCCTGGTTGTGTGGTAGTCAAGCAGCGGTGTGAACTACTGACGTATTTCTGTCTATGATGATGACTAATGCGCGCAGTGGATGTACTCGAAGCTACATCAGGTTTTTGAGTGATATCGGATGTTTTCTGAATGCACTGCATAATGTGCCGACGGTCACGGTCAACCGTTGGGTGATCGGAGTGCTCCGTGTTTGACGGTAGCCTTTTTAATTCTCATCTTCCTGACAAGGTAGACAGCAGTGCCGCAACTGCAAAAATAGTCCTGCTCTATGCCTATAGGATCGTGCTTTGCTATCTACACACCGCTACGCGGTTAATAGTGCGACACAATCCTATAACTGCTTTTCGTCTGTCTGCTCTTCTTTGGCCTGTCCGACAAAGTTGCACTTGGAAAGACCGCAGTCCTAGTCAGCATAGCCCGCCGGATCAAAACAGTGCACATGCCAGACCACCACGTCAACGTAGCAGTATAGGTCGAGCTTCAGGGTCTGTGGTGAAGTGTAGATGAAATCATGTCAGAAGGTGATGAGGATACCAATCGTATTACAGAAATGAAGTCTTGGATGCACGTCTTCGAGTGTCAGTATATCTGAATCAAAAAGATTTCTACTATGCGGGCTACTGCTACCTGTTATTCTGTATGCATTAAAGTACGCATATTGAAGGCCACCTGTTACAAAGTCGTGCGAGAGTGTAGAACAATGGTGGCAGTAGATGTGTGATATGATGCATTCGGAAAAGTGGCTGTGCCAACAACAAGAGCAATTAGGCTCTGGTTTTTATTAGAAGTATCGCATCAACATTCGACGCACTTATCGTGCCAACAATCAGTTTTGTATTACCAAACAGCCTTCGAGAAAATGAAGATTTAAGACTGTCAATAGGGGTTGTGAATGTGTGCGGGCGGGGAACCACTGAGACCAGTCGCATCGAAATTTCAGTCTGATAATTTAGGTGATTAATTCAACAGTTCATAGGCCGCATATCTCCATGTTGTCCAAAGTGTGGTACAAAGTTGACTTCGGAGTCATCATCCCAAGCTTCTGGTCAACCAATCAGTCCCTAAGACAGCAAGATGCAGTTGAAAATTCGTCATCAACTCGGGCCGATAACCAGAGCGTCAGATGGTGCGTTCTTCGAATGGTGTCCAGCCTTCGGTTTGTAATCTGTTGGTGTACACACAGATAAAACAAACAGCGCTTTGATCGTACTACAGTTTGCTTGTTCTATTTGAACTATCGGCACTCTTATGGGCAGCCGACGGTCGTGGTCTTTTTAGACCTGAAAGCTGATTTCCATTTAGTTGCTCGTTACGTTCTCTGGAGCTGTCTTCTCCACAAGGGAGTACCAGAGAAATACGTGAATCTGTTGAGACCACTGTATGCTCACTCTGCAAACAGGATGAGAGTTTATGGACAACTGTCTCAGACGTTCATCACTTCTAGTGGTGTTAGTCAGGGGTGTTCGATTTTCCCGTTCTTGTTCAATTTTATCATGGGTGTCACTCTAGAAAGTGCGCTCGAAGAGCCCGGTGAGCTTGGTGTTGAGTTTCTTCCTGGCACTCGGTTGACCGATCTGGAATAGGCGGACAACATTGTGTTACTTAGCCCCTCTGTCGAAGACACGCACACTATGCTGAACAAGATGAGTGACCGAGCTGGTCTGTATGGAGTGCGCTTCGCACCTTCAAAGTGCAGTGTTGCTTCAAGACTGTGGCATTCCCACTCCTACTTTCTTTATTGCAAGTAACCCGATTGAGACTGTGAACAGTTTCACATACTTGAATAGCACAACCTCCTCAGCTTGTAGTATTACTGATGAGATGTCAACATGATAGCAAGGAAACGATTTGTTTTTGCCAAACTGCATAATCGGTGCCATCGAAAAGACGTTTGGTTGTCGCTAGAAGGAAGAGTATACAATGTTTGTGTACGTTCTCTTTTGCTGTATGGTTCGGAAACGTGATCTGTTTGCAACGAAGACGTCAACAGATCCGCCGTGTTTAACGATCGTTGCCTCCGCCAGTTAGCCCATATTAAGTGGACTGATCTCGTGAGTAATGTGGCCGTTCGCCGGCGCGTATTCCGGAACGCTCAGGATGCGCGATCAATTGGTCAACTACTCACGGTGCACAGTTTACGATGGTTGGGTCACGTACATCGTATGTCATCTGATCGTTTACCGTACCGGGCATTATATGCCGAGGCCATTGACAGTTGGGTAGAACCGCGTGGTGGTCAAGCAACAACGTGCACACGAAATATGAAGACCTTGACTGCTGCACTGAACACAGTGGGTAGATATCGCTTGCATGGTTGGGGTCCTCGTGATCACTCAAATCGCTGGTTTGAGACGCTATCCGAGATGATGGTGTGTCGCGGTCAATGGCGTACCTGCATCCATGTCATTTCCAGTTCTTCCGCTTAGTCTTTTAATAATTTTCAACCGTCTTGGTAACGTTTTCTTCTAGGATATTCCACGTCATTGTTGAAGTGAGCGGCGGCCTGAGCCACAGCACGTTTTGGTCTGACCTATGGCTGCTATGAGGATGATGATGATGACTCGAACTTTTGAATCACAGTGCGGAAAGCCGATTACCAAGTGAGGTTTAGTTCAGTGGAAGTCTGATGGACCGTTCGTCTACACACGTTATCAATAGACAGTTTAGTTGTAGTTTCTGTTTTTTCGGCAGCTGCCACACTACTGTTGCCAAGTGAATGAAGCCCAACCCACTGGCTACAAATTCACATTCAGTCATTTGCTTGTTTGCCGAGCATATTGCAAGTTTTCGTGACAATTTCAAGAGAGGATGTTTCTTGCAGCCGGAACGTTTCGATGTTGATTCAAGCTGCACATTTTTGAGACGATAAACTTGTTGGCTCCGTTGACTTACCAACTTCCATGCATAATTCGAAACACAAACCCAATAAACTGGACATCCTCATCTCTGTCTGTTTATGAATTACAGATCGTAAGGCTATCGAAGACGTATGTAAAACCTTGAAACGAAGTTTTTGCCCACCACTTTCCGACAACATGCAAACAGGAGAACAGACGGACTTTTGGCCAGCTCCTTCAAAAACTGCGGTCACCGGACAGAGACTGCAAATCCAGGCCTGCTACGAAATGAACAAAATCAAAAAGACGCAATCTGAAAAGCGTTCATAAAGGGAATGCAATCTGACCGCGTAAGTCAACGACTTTTAGAGAACAGGTCATCAGACCTACGGTCTATTCTTGAACAGGCCCAGATTCTTGTGATGGCTCGTCAACAATCTTAGTTCCCCAGTCAACTTCCCTTTTCTGTGCCGTTTCATTTTCGAATCCCGAAGCAACATCAGAAGTTCGCAGTCTCAATATTCAAAGGAAAATGCATCGGTCGCCGCAGGTAGCAACTGCTACTTTCGTGATCACGTTTCGTAAAAGATATGGTGCATAAAAGATGTGGCGAAAGGGACGACTACCAGAAAACGTGCCGTTCAGCAACATTTAAGAAAGTTACATCAGCCAGCAAACCGCTGCTTTCCCTTACAACTGTTGTGATTGCTTCATCTCAACTCTCGAAGGTTGGTACTGAAAAATCAATAAACCAAGTACCTTTACATGCCTTGAAAGCATCGGATGTTCTAACAGCTACATTTTGAGCTTTGCCGTCCAGACCTATCAGTGGAAGACCGAAAAAATATGCACTGCAATAATCATGACCCCCACTTGACTAAACAGCCGTAAACAAAAGCACTGCTGCATTAGCACACCTTACAAGGACGATCATTACGACCGAATCAAGCTTTCCGTACTACTTATTCTTCGTTCTTCAGATATGACTCGCTCAGACTTCACAAAGCTGGGATTCCATTTACCAACAAGGGTCCGACGTTCTTATACAACTTAATTGCAACGTGCATCAAACTTTCCATTTTGTTTGGAAATTTGGTGTTCTATCGTAAGCCGATAGCAACCACGTCGCGACAAAATTCAACAAGTTTATTCGATCAGAGAGTGAGACACCCTCGAGAGACCGTATTGCTGAGTCGTCGTATTCTCCTTAATGTGTCCAAGTACTGACTACGAACAAATGGTATAAAAAATGAAGGCGAATGGTGATAAATTAATGTCTGAACTGTACCAAAAATTGACACACGAGTCGAGAAAACATATAAGTATACTATTTTGAGCATCTTGAATTCACAGATAACATACCAGCAGATATACGCCAAAGAGGAGAAACCATACACTACATTCGAAGCCAGTTAAAATCTCTACCAGTTTTGTCGTATATCCTTTGGAGTGGCCACGTCATCACGTGTTTCCAAAGAGTGGCAAACTGGTTAAGAACGCAGGATTGCACATCACATTTGCCTACGTGGAAAATATAAATGTGGTCTGAATGCCGGAGACCAAGACATAAACTTGGCTAGGATCGTCGACGTTACCAAAAAGTATGTTTCATTCATTCACAGCGACTATGAGTCTGACGAGAAGGTAATGTGCTTTGAGCCGACGCTTACCGAGTCAGTGATATGGGACGACCTACAGGAAAATGTACAAAAAGGATCAATGTGATGGAAAGAGTATTATAAGTACGTCAGTGACTGCGACATACAGCCATATCGGGTAGCGTTTCCAGTCATCGATTTGAATGATCATGAGGATCCCTGCCGGGCATGCGACACTTACCCACCCTGCTCAGTGGGATAATCAGAGCCCTCATTCTTGATATTCGCGACGCTGTTTGACCATCACGCGATCTTATCCAGCCGTTGGCGGTCTCAGTATACAATGCCCGGCACGATAAACGCTCAGCTGTCAAGCGGAGAACGTGACCCTACTATCACGGACTACAACCTTAACTGACCAGCTGAAAGCGTATCCTACGCATTTTTAATAAGTGCCGGCGAACAACCGCATTGGTCATGCAGTCAGTTCACTTAGTGCAGGATAACTGGCGGAGAAGACGATGGCCAAACACGACAGGCCTGTTGATATCTTCATCGTGAACAGGCCAAGTCTTCGGAACACAGAGCAAAAACAGAACGTAAATAAGCATTATACACCTTTATTTTCGGCGACAACCGCATAAATGTTCGACTCTACTGATAACCCAGGTTGAGAAAGGTAACTCATTCCTTTGCCATCCCCGCCGATATCTTACCAGTAATAGATGCTGATGATATAGTGTTACCCGAATGTGCAAAGCTGGCCAGTTTCAAGAGGACTGGCCACAACAGAGAACTTGAGAGTGGAAATGCCTCAGTGTTCATGCAATACCTTGCACTCTGGAAGCCTAAAATAAACTCCTTGCAAACCAGCGAGAAATTCTGAACCGGTTAAGTAGGCAAAAACGAGAAAGATTACAGCCACCCCGAGATTTACTACCATGAGACAGAAATTCACGTGATGTTGGCTTACCAGTTTGTCAATCACCATGGGTACTTCACATTTCTGACTAAAGTTAACCACTCGTCAGAAATCGAACATTCCCTCGGTGATAAGGTGTGCGGTGACCAGCGATCGCGTGGCTTCTCTAAGGATCCCGAATGCAACTGTGTATTTTCGCTTGTCTGCTCCGTACATACGATTTTGTCTACATCTGCTATAGGAGGCCTGATACAAATTCAGTGCTACTTTCTTCAGTCGCGCAATTAATTGCACGCAGTGAATACCTGTTGTTATCCTATCGACTCCACTATACTATTTAAAGTCGCCAAACCCGTACGTTGCTGAGCGTTGCTTAACGTACTCGGAGATTCGACATGTTTCGCTTGGTACGATTCTGAGTGTCACCGAGTATGCTGTGATCCATCTGGCACTTCTTTTCTTTTCTCTTGGCTGCTGCCGTTGATTCCAGACTAGACTAGAGCTAACTGTTTGTCGTATTTCCAAACATGACTGGAAATATACGGTTTGTTTCCAAACCTTAATACCTTCTTTAGTTCGATGCCTGATGAGACTATGCTTTGGTTGTTCTTTAGGAAAGGAGTTTTGATTTGTTAGTGGACGAGGGTCTAGCGCACACCCATCTGTCCACTCCAAAGGTGCCAGTACATTACTTGTCACTCAAAAGGGGTCCTTGAAAAGTTGTCAAAACTATCGACCGTGGAGATTGGTGCTTCGGGACACGCTATCGCTGCCACTTTAGTGCGGAATGGAAGACCCGTTTTTCTACGGAACCTTGTCACCAAGAGAACGGCGGTACCCTTCCATCAAGAAGGAATCGTACGCTGATGTCGAAGCTATTAAATAGTCGAAATTTTTGACTGGGGGTTAATTTTCGATTAATTAATTACCATAGGTCCGTTGCGTTGAATCGACGTATAAATTATGGTGTCAGAACTTAGCAAACTTTAGATTACAATGGCGGACATTTACCCAATGAAAGGAACCTAGGTCAAAATACATCTGATCACAGCGCACACAACTGATTAAGTTGAGACCTGAGAGCTACAAAGCAAATGACGCACTTGAGAGTGCTCCACCACTTACCAAAGTCGGCGATTTTCACATTATGGTTGGAGTCCAACAGAAGATTTTCCGGTTTGAGATCACGGTGAACAACTTTGTGACGGTGGCAGTAAGCAACACCAGATATGATCTGTTGGAAGAACTTCCTAGCATCCTTCTCCAGTAACTTGCCGGATTTCACGATGAAATCGAAAAGTTCGCCTCCGCTAACAAACTCCATGATCATAAATATATCCGTGGGAGTACTTATCACTTGATAAAGTTTTATAATGTGTGGATGACGGAACAACCATAAATTGAGGATTTCTCGACGCAATTTTCCCGCAACATCAAGGGCTTTAATCTTATCACGGTTCACAATTTTCACGGCAACTTGAACACCGGTAGATTTATGAATCCCGACTTTTACTTTCCCAAAAGTGCCGACTCCCAAGGTTTCGCCAATAATATAATTGCCTATGCGAACCTCGGGAGTACACTTTGAAGCACCACGCCTGCTTTCGGCCATGCTTTTGGAAAAGACCGCGCTGGCAATGGTAGTTCATGGTCAGATTCACCGGTACGCTAAATCAATTTCAAAGGTTTAATAGTGAAAGAAATAAACAGCAGTGATTTCAGTGATTTAGCGATTAATACATGAGTTCGAGGTAGAGGACCTTAGTCACAAAGGTGTAGGGCTTTCATTATTTTGTACTCTATTTTGCTAAATTGCGTAACAGCTGCATCGAACCACATTGTACTTTTTTGTTTGACTTGAGTAAAAACAACAATACAACACGTTTTCGAATAAACTGCGTTACACTTGCTTGCTTGTTTCTCCTACGACGCCAGTGGTTGCCATCCAGTCTAAAACATCCTATGTTGGATTAATTTTCAGCTCTGTTACTGCGCATCTTCAACTACTCTTGGAACAATCCGAATACTTTCCAGCGTCATTGGACACCTCACGAAGCTGAAGTTGACAACGATTTCTTAGAGGCATCCATTACTAGTCGACTTGCCAGTTTTGTATTTTTAATCCTTGATCGCGGTTTGGTCAGGTCGAAGCTATATTCAAGACACATATAGTTGATTCACAACCTATGATTTATTCATACGCAGTTCAGTCTATCCCAACTGAGATTGCTGGGGAAGTTTGCGGCCTTACTGATGAAATACCTTCTGAATACCCATACGACACCTTAAAAGATGCCTTGATAAATAGGATTGGACTGTCTGAGTAAAAGGAGTTAGACCAGCGGTTTTCTAATATTGAACTGGTTGATCGTAAACCGTCGCAACTACTGCGACACATGAAACAACTGCTTGGACCCAGAAAAATGGAGGATTCTATTTTTCGGAAACTCTGGTTGAAGCACTTGCCTCTGTCTACCCGCAAAATACTGGCATCGTTTAATTCCACCGTCCCCGTCATGGAATTAGCTGACGCTGCGGATAAGAGGCCAGAAGCTAACCCATCTCCCCAACTGGCTGCTGTCACCTTTCCCGCCCCACCTCGGCAACAAAATGACGCACTTACCGCACAAATAACTGCACTCACAATGCAGACGAAGCAGATGATGAATCATATTTCCCGTCGAAGCCGGTCGTCATTCAGTGGGCGTCCATTCAACCACCCGCGTTCACATACGTCGAACAGGAACACATCACTTTGTTGATGCCATCAAAACATTGGTCAGCGTGCAAGGAAGTGTAACCAGGCACGCTCTTTCAAATTTACCCCCCCTGGGAAACGCACTGGCCAGTCAGTAACGGCGACGACTGTCGGTGGCTTAATTCCAACGTGTCACTGATTTTTCATATCACATAAGTCTACTGGTATCAGATTCCTCATCGATACCGGAGCCGAAGTGAGTGAAATTCCACGACAAGCGGAAAAAATTTGCCCACACAATTCGCACGCCCTGTAAGCTGCTAATGGAAGTCGAATAGCAACATACGGCAAGCGCCCACTTAAGCTGGATCTCGGATTGCGACTCCAATTTCGTTGGATTTTCTCCAATGCGGACGTTCCGAATGCCATCATCGATGCTGATTTCCTGTCAGTTTTCGGACTTAACGTTGATGTGCAACAAAAGAATCTTCTGGATCGCACGACGTTGCTAACGGTGCACGGTACACAGGCCAAGATTAATTCCATAGGTCTGCGTTCCCTCATACCCGAGACTGCACCACGATTTTCCGCGTTACTTCAAAGTTTTCCAAGGGTTACAACTCCTTCGCACGACCACCTAAAATCTAGACACGGAGTAGTTCATCACATCAACACTACAGGCCGTCCTACCACCGCTCGACCGCGTCGGCTTTCGCCCGTAAAGCTGAAGGCTGATCATATATTGCAGCTAGGTATTACCCGGCCGTCAAACAGTTGTTGGTCAGCCCCATTGCACATGGTTCTTAAAACGTCTGGCGACTGGCATCTGTGCGGCAATTTTTGTGCACTCAACAGCTCCACAACTTCGGATCGTTACCCATTTCCCTATATTACTGACTATTCTCTTACTCTGGATACCAAAACCATACTTTCCAAAATTGAATTAGTGCGCGCTTGTCATCATATTCCCGTGTCCTCCCAGGATATTCCAAAAGCAGCAATCACAACCCCGTTTGATCTTTCTGGGTTTCCCAGAATGCCATCTGGTCTACGTAATACTGCCCAAACTTTTCCACGTTTTATGGACCAATTTACCCGAGGTTTTGATTTTGTCTATGTTCATCCCGATAATGTATTGATTGCTAGATAAGATCGTTGTGAACATGAACAACACCTCCGCTTACTATTCGAACGTTTCGTCCAATTTGGAATCACTCGAAGTTTGTCCTCGGTGTTGATTCACTGGAGCTTTTACCACATATAATCAGTTCCAATGGCATTCAACCGCTGGACACGAAAGCCAAAGCATTACAAGATTTCCCCCTTCCCCATTCGACTAAAAAACTTTAACGTTCCATCGGTATGATCAGCCACAATCGTCGTTTCATACCACATTGCTCACATATTCTACAACCGTTGACTGACCTCATACGTGGATCAAAGAAAGGCGTTGTTTTCAACGCCCAAGCGCTGCGTACGTTCAACACTGGCAAAAAAGCACTCAGCGAAACCACTGCCTAGTCTGATTATAATACTGAGCCTGATATTCAATTGTTTCTCTCAACCGATGCTTCAGCAAACGTAGTGGGAGGAGTTCTGCAACAGCTTGTCAACGGAGAATTACAACCCCTCTCTTTTTTCCCTCAAAAACTGTCCCCTGCACAAGCCGATTATAGTACGTTTGGCAGAAGACTACTCGCGATATACCCATCGATTCGGCATTTCCGACACCTGTTAGAAAGTCGAGTTTTCACTGGTCTGACCGACAACAAACGCGCTCAACTCCTCACCAGACAGACATTGCCCCGTGAAATCCGTCACTTTGATTGCATCGCGCAATTCACAGTGGATATCCGTCACATTCCAGGATCTGCCAACGTCGTCGCCGACGCCCTTTCCAGCCTA
Organism: Paragonimus heterotremus; assembly: GCA_013368495.1. Taxonomy (NCBI): domain Eukaryota; kingdom Metazoa; phylum Platyhelminthes; class Trematoda; order Plagiorchiida; family Troglotrematidae; genus Paragonimus; species Paragonimus heterotremus. Next base: position 11,857 of record LUCH01018237.1, read on the forward strand.
TATATTGATGCGGTTTCAACTTCATTAGAGATAAGCCTGAAGAAACTGGCAGAAGCACAGCTGAACGACCAGGAGCTATCTCATCCACAGACATTCTCATCTCTCCTGCTGTCCAAGGCTCTCCTTAATCACTCTCGTTCCACCATCCTGTGCGACGTATCCACTCCCAGTCCGCGACCGCTTGTTTCAATAACTTGTCGTAAACCCGCCACTCCCAAACTTATTTCTCAACGTTATGTGTGACCTAGTATGAAACAGGATATAAACATTTGAGCAAAATCCTGTTTGCATTGCCGACGTAGTAAGATCCACCATCATGTTGCTTCCACACCTCGCCGTTTCCCCACAACGAGTTCTCGTTTCTCTCACATCCATTTGTATATTGTTGGCCCTTCTACCTTCTTCCGATGGAAAGACTTTTCTGCTCACTAGTGTTGATCGCTTCACTCGTTGGCAGATGGCCATTCCCACATCAGTCACTACTAGTACTACGGTAGTCAGGATGTTTCTGTTCCACTGGGCTGCTAACTTCGGTGTACCTTCATCAGTTACTACCATATGGGCGCGCAGTTCCAATGCATGAATGCTAGTCGTAGACCGTGATTTCCTGAGCTGTTGTTTTAAGGGAGGTTTCTTCCTGAAAAAATAGTGTAATAGCTCGGTACCTGATGCAGACATTAAAACCGTCGAAATCTGCGTCATGGACTTATCCGTTTGTTTTAAGTGATCGTTCATCAAAAACGACCTCATCATAATTGTTTTTCGAAAATCGGTATGACTGCTGCCGTTGTGGTCGATTGCGTGTGGCAACGTTAACACAAGGATGCTGAGGTTATTTTTATTTTATTTGTCCATATTAGTCATTTGTTTGTTGTTTTATTCTCAGTTGTTTATTTTTTATTTTTGGGAGATGGATCATATTGCAACTTCAAGGAGATGTTTTAGGATCGCGAATTTCGCACTTTATCACACTTTCTGAAATGACTTTAGAGGTCCACAGATGGGGTGGGCGTTATTTACGTTCGTGGGACGACCCGTCGGTTGAAAACTGCTTTGAAGTATGATAAAGCAAGCGACATGTTTCCCCGAAAACCGTGCAGATTTATCATCGTTATACGAAGTATTAGGGACGTAGAAGTGTATGCAGGGGCGTGCGACTTGTTCAATGGGTTAACCGTTGTTAGTTTTAACGAATCAGTTGTCGCAACACATGCAGCAGATCACGGTTTCATGTGGTCCGACGAGGTGCGTGTCTGGTTGTGAGCCCTTTCGAGTTGGAGCACAACCACTCCCTCAGTCGTCCGCTATGTGGTTGCCATCCTGCAAATCGTGGACTCACCGTCAGTGAAGTGAACGAACGCAGAAGTTTGTTCCAATGCAATACACCAACTGCTGGCATTAAGCAGTATATGGCTGGTGGTTACAGGATGTTTATCACAACAGATAATGTTAGGAACACCCGCCACAAGTTAAAGCCTGAAATGTCAAGTGAGTTTGTTACTTAAGATTGGCCATGGAACGTTAGAGAAACTTGATGAGGTGCTGTCGGTGATTGGTGCGATGGGTGTGGTGCGCAACAGATATACGCATACCGACTTCGCCCAGCAAACGCAGCTTGAACTACTCCGACGTTTCCCACATGTTGTGAATGTGGATGCCACTCATGGGACAAACAAGCGCAAGTATGTCAGTGTTTACTTCTTCATACTTTGAAAATTGGAAGCTATATCATTTCCTCGTGACAGACGGTATGGGGCACGGCCGACCCGTGATGTACGGGTACGTTCGTAGTAAAAATTATGTTTCATTACGTAGACTTCTTGAAATTTTTCGTGAAATTATGAGCGAGCATATTGCGGTGACAGCATTTGTTATGTGTAAGGTGGCTGCGCAAATAAGGGCAGCCCATGTGGTGTTCGGCCGCGACATCCTGTTGTGGTGCTTTCATGTACGTGATACCGTACGTAGGCATGTAGGTGGGTAAAATTCGTCCGTCGTGCTCACAGTCACTCTCTCCCACCGAATGGCTACGGCAGACAATGAGGAAGAGTTAGTTGCACTCTTACACTGTTTACCGTAGATTCAAACGTGATTTATATATCATCGGCCGAATGAATCGGAAATTTCTGAATTATTTGTTGTGTAATTGGATGTACGTCAAGTCTAAGTGAGCCATCCACGCACAAGGCGATGTTGTCCACTTTGGCAATCGAACGAATAATAGGCTGGTAAACGCGAACGGGCGGTTGAAGAAGAGAACGCACCCAAGAGACTTTCTAGCCGTCGTCATTCGGAAACTATTGATTTACAGTGAGTGGCTGCTGCGACAGTACGAAATACTAACCACCTATGAGTGCGACCGCCGTGAGGTTGTTGATGTTGACTGATACGGGAAGACCATTCTTCACAAAATGACCACATTCGCGTTTCACCCCGCCCAAAAACATCTGAAGGGACGGACTACACGACTCCCTTCCGAAACAATATCTGAGTGCAAAGTGGGTGGTTCTCTAGTAATCACCTTAAACATGCCAGCCTCGTGTGCAAAAAGATGGTGATGCCTTTATCGTAGATGGCGTACACGGCACACGTGAATGTATTTTTTAACGCACAATGTGGCTGCCATGCATGCACATTCTGTCGGCGTTTAGGAAACCCTTCTACCCCTACGTCAAGGTCTGGTGTAGTTTTCATTTCCGTTTACAAAATTTACGTCCCCATTTATAAGTTGTGAATGGCAGAGTACAACTTGCAATTCGACGGTTGATAGGCCCGCAGATTCGGCCGTTTGCTGCAGCCACTTTTAACCGTCACTATAAAGCCCTTCATCATTGACTTGAAAAACTAAACGACTGCAACAATCGCACGGCGACGAATTGCTTTAACAGCAACAGTAAGATAGGGGAACGTGCAAAGACTGGTTTACCTTTATACGACTTCCCCGTGGGTTCAGCTGCAGGCTGTGTGCAACAGAGATTGGTAAAGAAGCCTAAGTCATGGTTGCCGTGTTGACACTGCGGTCACCCCGTACAGATGGAGAGCCATTGGTGTTATGCCGAACAGCTGATTTTTCAGTCCAAATTTATCCAAATGGCAGATATAAACAAGTATCCATTCTGTGGCAAGCGGCTTCAACTCCAGACGCCTGGTAAGTGCACGTTTCGAATCTTTATTTTCGTCAGTTCCCTCCACTTCAGCCGCAGTTCGCGCCTCCACAGTGATTATGGGAAACAAGTTCCGTACACCACTCACAATGGATGTCGACTTAGATTGGTCCGCTGACAATGTGCTGCTTGCGCAAGGATCGAAGAAAACGCGAACCAGCATCACCTGGCCCGATCATCTTGTCGATGTGATTGATGAAAATAAGTTCCTTCATATGTGTGTACGCCGATTTCTTGCAGATATCACGTGTGATGAACGACATGATGGTAAAGACAACATCTGACACACGGTTTCAATCATCTGGGAGGACACTTAAAACACGTGAGAACCGAAGGCTACATTCTGTGCTGAAAAAAAGCCGAGGTAATATGTACATTTATCCGCAATTATCAAATGCATGATTCGAAATTCTTTCCAAGCGTTTTCGTCCCCAGTGACTTCGCTCGTCCACCTATGGGTTTGGCATAACTCGTTAGGTAGGACAAATGGACGGAGCAGTTATAAGTGTATAAGCTTGGAGTACAGCTTTGCACAGTTTAAGTTAACTGGACAGAGCAGCTTTTAAGGTGAATGCATGCGGCATAGTTAGACGTTAATCATAGCTTACCTCAATTGGACGGAGCAGATACCAATGTCAACACAAGGCATATGAATCGGAATCACAGACACGTGCATCAATGTCGACGTATACCATATAATGCACAACATTTTCGTATGAGGCAAGGTGAGCAGCAGTTTGCCAATCACGTTCCCAGGATTTCGGTTCTGCTGAATAGTCTGGTGAATATGTGGCTGGAACTTCCGCTCGTTGACAGTGTTCCGTCTGTTCCCTGGGCAAGCCACCATGAACGATGTAAATATTATATTATTCCTGAACGCCCAGTGTAGCAAAATTGTGAATGCTTCCTCCGGCGTAAAACGAGTACTTCCAAACATGGAATATTTTCGAACGGAATAATGTCGCTTACACGCTTCACATCTTCATCGACAGTCGTCTGTACACCTTATGACCTAAATCCAGTTTTGAAAAAATGCAGAACGGTTAGAAGAAATTGCCCTCCGTCTTAATCCATAGAATTACATTCAGATGTTGAACCCACTGCAGTTGTTACGACAGCCCAACCTATGCACACACCAGTCCATATACTCCCATTAAGATCCCGGTGTGCCATCCCAAGAGCTCCACGGCTGTCAGACCACGGGTCACCTATGTGGCCTGATGGTAATGACACTTCAGCGCCGGGCGAGTATACTGCCCCAGGAAGGTACACTGTTCAGCGTGTTTGTACTTAATGTTTAAAATACGGAGTTGCACCCACGTCGCTAAGGGTGTGTGTAATGACGGGCTGTCGTAGAAACTCTGCAGTATGCATTCACACCAGTAGCTGGTCCGTCCAGCCGACCTGAACTCTTATCAACGTCTAAGATTGCAGTATTCGTTAACATTAATAGACTGTCCGTCCAGTCGCCTCACGCTATGATCAACGCCTAAGTATGCAGCATGTAT
>LUCH01018238.1:0-16610 GCA_013368495.1 Paragonimus heterotremus
ATGTCATGTCTTCTCATGTCTATTCTTCTTGCCGGTGTCCTCCTCAAGGAATGGAAGTAGATTACTATCACTCTTATTTTTAAGTCGGGTGATCGGTATTATTCTGTCGGTTATTGTCCAGTCGGCCCAAATCTACAGAAAACCGAAGCATATGCATCAGAAACTATATTCACTGTTGGATCGCCTTGTTCAATAATGATGGAACGTTTCCTGCTAAAGTCGGCTTTGATATCTCCCTCTCGCACCTTTCTCAGCAGGTGTACCACAAGTATCTGTTTTCGGTTCACTGACAGTTCCAGCAACCTGCCTCACGAAACGGTGACCCCTTTCGAGCAGTCAACCTCCAAACAACAGCACGTAAACGAATGTGCTCATATTGAACCAAATCGGACGTCTAAATTCCAACATGTCAACGCGATAGATATATCAGAAAAAGTAATGCTCAGACCATCAACTAGTCAGACACACGATGGCATTCCAAATTTAAACTCATCCCAAGGGAACCCAACAACCGGCCGCCAGTGGAGCACTGGCTTCAACAAACCCTCCTAGAGTCACTATCCCACGAGTCGTTCGTGCTTACCTCTTCCGCAATACAAGGGAAATAATAAGTATGTGAACCCACACCCAGGGAAAAAAAGATGTATCTATTACCAACCCCTAACATTCGGCCTCTTTCCAACAATAGCAATATCCCACGTGACACACCCTTTAAAGCAAGACTTGACCAGCACTCGACTATTCCCACCAGAGTTGCTCATCCCATGCTTAATGCCCCTTTTAATACGAACAGCTCCCACAATATTAATGCTCACCTAAATGCAACCAGTGATCCATTCGCGGACAACGTGCATGTAGATATGATCAGTCCATTTCAACCATACCCTTATTTATTACGTCACACACCGTTCGAACCTACCCTGCCCAGTCCACCTCCCATATCCCCACTACCCCAGCACACCCTACTGACACTTTTCCAAAATTTTCTGCCATGGACTCAGACGCAGGCGATGTTCCATTAGTTATCGATGCGCTCCCCGAAACCACATCAGACCAAAGGACGTCACCAAAGTCTCTGAATCACAAAGACCCTTCTGTTCTGGACATTTTTAAAGGTCTAAAAAGGACGTAGAATAAAGAACATGCACCAAGTTTATTGCTTTGAATGCACGCTTACTGGTCAAGCAGATGCATATTTTAAGGTCCTTCATCTTCTTATATAATCCTTGCATTATTGTGGTCACTGAAGCTTGGTGTACACTTAAGACTTCAAACACAACTAAATGTTATAGGTTACCATATGTTCTGTAAAAATCGGGGTACATGACGTGGCGGCGGATGTTTTATGTATTCTGCAACCATACTCGATGAGCCGTATTCTGATAGAAACGATGACTCATTGTGGCTAGCATTATCAACTGAATCATGTGAGTTACCCTTAGGATGCATCTACAGACCACCTAATGCCACTCATGACAACATGTCCAACCTTATTAACGGACTGAATTATATATCAACATTGCCCACACAGTACAAAATAGTTGGTGGGGATTTCAACATGTCCAATATTTCTTGGACCTCTTTCACAGCCCCTGCAAATCACGCAGAGTTTCTTGCATGTGTCCAAGTAAATGGTTGACGCCAACACGTTCCAACACCTACCAGACTAGACCACACTTTAGATCACATTTTTACAACAGGTATCTCTTCCGCTACAATATCTGTCCTAGAACGGTTTCCAAGAAGTGACCACAACATGGTCAACCTCATGTTTGACCTAAACGCTGTAAAAGCGTATAACATGATAAGTTATCGACTGGAGTACGTTCGCCACTCTGTTGAGGTCAGTGGTGTGCAACACAATCTTTTTGACCTTTGGCCCTAGTATTGCAACCGAAGTATTTACAGAACACTTCAGATTCTGTATGAATATCTTAGCCCCGGAAAGATCAAAACGCCGTAGTACGTGTAGTAAAAACAGAACCCTCACTCCAAAAGAGGAATGTAAGCTCGAAAGCCTGAAGTAACGATACCGGTATACATGATTTCTCCCTTATTATTCAGATACATAAAATGTTTGACACTATAGAAAATAGAACCAAAATGCTCAACCTAAATGAGGAGAAACGTGCGCTGAACAGCAAAGAGAAGAGCTCTGAGTTGATTCAGTTATTTAAACGCAGAAACTGCACGAGAGACCCCATTATCTCACTAGTTACATTACGGGATGAAACTACCGTAGATGATAATGTAACAATCTGCGAGGCCTTCAATTCGTATTTTGCTGCTTCCTTCAACATTGAAGAAAATATATTGCCTCCACCTCTCCCTGTAAAAACGAACACGTTCCTAAGCCACGTTGCTGTTGATTCAGTAAAAATACGCTCTCGGTTAGCTACTATCAAACCCTCTTATCTCCTTGGTCCACCCTGTTGCTCTCAAACACGGAGGAGATGACATCCATCTTCTTTCGCTTAATGTTTATACACTTTCTTTATCAGTAGGTCCTTTCCCTCTCCAATGGAAAAGTTCTATAATTCAACCCCGTTACGAAGGTGGTTCGCGATAAGACATCAACAACTATCGTCCCACTAACCATACTTCAATTTGCTCTAGGGGGTTGGAAAGGATAATTAAATGTCGCATGGTTGAATTCTTATTATCACAAAACCTTATAGACCTATCCCAGCATGAGTTCCTCAGCAAACGTTCGTGCATGACGTGCCAGCTGGAATTCTTTAATCGTGTTACAAAATCTTCTGATTCAGGAAATGCAGCTATTATTATACTTCTGAATATGCAAAATGCTTTCGATAGTGTGCCTCATAAGTGTTTTCTGACCAAAATGGCATCATTTGGTAGACTTCACCCATTACTCAGCTGGTCTGCTTCATACCTTATGGACCGCACACAAACAGTGAAAATAGGAGATAACAGCTCAATGACCAGACCAGCCACCAGTGGAGTGATTCAAGCAAGCGTCCTGGAACCGTTACTTTTTCTTATGTATATAGATGTTATATGTAAAGCCATCAAACATGGCGAACTATTCCCATTCGCTGATGACATCGAACTTGTCTATACTTTTCCTCCTCGCGATCTCAATTCTTCTTTAGGAAATATACGAGAGGACGTCATGTCATTAGAGTCTTGATGTCAAACCTGGCTGATGAAATTCTCAACCGATAAATTCACCATCGTCGCACACGGTTGTCATTTACCTGGGGACTTTATAAAGCTGGATGGTCACGGCATTTCAACTGCCAACTCAGTCCACTACCTAGGTATACGTTACTCAAACTCATTCAATTTTGCCGAACATATATCTTTCTTAGTAACTAAAACTAGACGAACGATTGGATACATTAAACACTCGTTCTTCCTCCCTGCGGCTCTATTGCACCTTTATAAGCTGTGCGTACGACCCCAACTTGAGTACTGCACATTCATATATAGTCATTTACGCAGGTCTGATAGGCCAGCCCTGGAAAGTCTCCAACGTGCGTTAACGAAAGGTTTAGTGGGTTATCCATCTTCTTTAAACTACAGAGAACGTTGTCAAACGCTTTAACTGGATCCTCTTTGGCTACGGCGTCTCAAGCTGAACCTTGCACTAATGTATAACCTGGTTTATGGCAATAAATTTGCTGTTAAACTGGCGATTCGCCTTCAGCATGGCTCAATATACAACATCAGGAACAAAGAGTTCACTTTGACAACTCCTAATTCCCGTGAAAACTTCGTTCAAATTTTTCTCTCAGTGAAATATACCTACATTTGGAACAAATTCCCACATGCATTTAGAGCCAGTTATAATATACATCAATTCAAATAAAGCTTAGAAACTTTCCTAACGTTATAGAACGTTATGTCGATTTTCAAACTATGTCTGCCTGGAGGCGATATCTTTGGAAACGGACCTACTAACATCTAAACATCTGATCCAATCTAATAACATCTGAGGGTGAACCTATACCACATGATGTGACGTCACACGCAATTCGTACTAATCAAAACCATCAACTTCGTCATTTGAGGAATTCCTCAATTTCGAAACTTCTTGTTTCTCCAGCAGGATAGATCTTGTACACAGCTCTGTCGAAAAATTGCAATTTCATACCAAAACTATAGCAGCATATGGTAACATCCTAAACATCTCAGTTAGTGGTAACCAAACCATTCTGGTACACTTACTCCATACTTAACGATTAACCGTTGTGTATAGCTATCAATCACTATGCAATAGCCGTGCAAGTTTAAACATTTCAGACAATATATATTGCTCAACCTGTTTGCCTCATAAGATTACATACAAATATGTGCCTCCTTCTATCCTAACAGACCACCTGATAATCTTCCGGTGTTGCTAAACGTCTTTTCCATTCTACATAACGGCCGTACGTACCAAATCGACATCGCAATTCGGCTGTAGTCATATACTAGGAAAATCTGTGAATGGATCACTTTTTGCGTTATACGATAACAATTGTTTGTTAGAGATATATATATTATTAACTAACACAAAATTATAAATTCTATATAAAAGATTTGGTCAGAAAATGTCAGATTCCATTATTCGTCATACTTCACATGATCATTTTACGTCCTTCTGTTTATCACGTAATTTCGCTTTCCATTCTTGACTCCACGATGACTTCTAACGCGAGACAACATCCCACATCGTCAGGGAAATCAAAATCCCGTAATAGTTGGACATTTTGCGAGGTCCGTGAAATTCCGTCGATTTCGAGGGAATAACGGAGTCCAGTCCAGAAGATCGTCCACGTCTCCGGAAAAATGGGAACCCACCTATCTTACTTCATCTTCCCGAAAGTTTCTACATACTTTTCCGAAACCGTCTACATCAACTGATGGCGAAATTCTTCGACTGTTCATTTTCCTCATCCTGAAAAATCTTTTTTCTGGCATGATCTTGAACATAAAGCCAACGTTAAACTTGTGAAGCAAGAATTGATGCAACATCTCAACTTGTTTATGGAACATTTAAAATTTTGAGGGCTATCGTTTTAGAAGCAAGCGGGCCAGTTTCCCGTCCATAAACTAGAATTTTCCTCTATTATTATGTACGTTTTGTGAATTTTATCCCATTATTGGTGTATTGTACAATTAACAATTATGTGTATGTTATAGGTTTCACGTTAAAATGTGTGTACTGATCACGCTTATCTGGGCGTATTTCTCACAGATTCGTTGAGAAATATACCGTTATTATTATTATTGCTTTCAATTTATCGATGTTTATCAATGTGGATTTTTAGTCAGTCTTCGAAAATCTGGAACTTCTATCATCCCAAAACATTGCAAGCTGACCTCGATGCAGTTAAACAATCGTCTTCGGAGTGGTACCTTCCCAACAACAATAAATGTGCTCACATGTCTCCCGGTGGCGATTCTGGCAACGTTTCCGTGAACCAGTGTGCGCAAACGGTAGTACGTGCTGCTGGGATGTCTTAAAAACGATCTGGGCATGGGGATAACGTCCTATTTGTCCTTCTCACTTCATCACAAAAGTAGCCAGAAAAGAATTCATCGCGCAAGGCATGATAAAACGAACTTCTTCAAAATAACAAGAAGACGTTTGAACTCCTTACGAAGTTTATGTCTTGGCATTGCCTGAACGCTTCGATTCAGTTGCTTATTCTGGCCTCAGAAAAGACTTAAATGCGCTCGGGCGTGTAGAGCAAGCTGCAACAAAAATTGTAGGAGGTCTTCGTAACGCTTCTTGCGTTTCGATTTGAAATTTTCGATTTTTCCTTTTGGAATACCCATACCTCCATGGAGACCTCACCCCTGCTTTCTTTTCACAAAAGCTGATGGAGAAACCCTCCACTCTCGCACCATCAAGTGGGCTAGGGGGCGAAAAGGGAGATTTTCTTGAAAAGAGACTTCAAACACTTGTCAGGCAGAATTTCCCCATCAGGAGTGGTCATCCGTTAGGATAGCCTTTGGCCAACTGTCATTAATGCTAGTTTCAGGGCTGAATTCAAGGCTTGTTGGGCATTTACCCGCAACGGGTGGACGTTACGGTCTTGGTTCTTTTCATGTTTCATTGACCTTAAGGTAGCCCTATTTGGAGAAGGTGGTGTCACACCGGTTTATATATAAATTCATCTCGAGAACACTGAAACCGTGTGCTACCAGAAGAAGAATACTTGCCGATCCAAGGAGTCCGGGTTATTTGCCTTGCACCCGCGTAACAACTACCGAACCACCGATTTAATGAATGCAGCAGCACTGACAGACAGAAAATCTTTAATTTGTGAGTTTGCTACGGGTGGCGCCTGACGGTTCGGAACGGTATCCATCGCCAAATATACATCCGTTGATACTAGTTTGTATGAGAGAGGACCAGATTAATATACATACATCTACAATCGTTCCACGTATTCTGCATGAGCTTTAGGTTCATACACGAGTAAGGCGCGGATGTTCGTGAAGCAAATACACCGCTCGCCCTCATTAGTGCGCAAGTGCGAAATGTGCTGCTCACATGAATTCAGGTAATGCATACACTTCCTCTATGACAAAACGTTTTGAAAAAATTCAGCGTATGCTTCCAGAAATCAGGACAGAAATGCCTTTCTTAACAAATATGGATTTTATCCTCTCCGGATTTGCCTTAACAAATAAGTTAGTGGCGTTTACTGCGGAACACAGAAAAGAGGTTGCTGGTATACTAAGGGATGAGTCTTTTCGGGAGAAGTTGGTGGTCTTTTTTAAGGGAAATAACCTGCTAAATCTTCTACAAGCAATCAGGCAATTTTTGCTCTGACTGCACTCTCAGCCTTGATATTAACAATTCGGTTTCCACGGTTAAGTTGCGTCTCATGTCCACCAAAATTCGAATGGGAACCTCGTATAGCTAACTGACTAGAGAATCATCAACCCAGGGCTTGATAAAACTTTGGGCTCAATATATGCGCTTGCCAAAGTAATAGATGCTCTATAATCCAAAGTCGTGGGCCTTCTCAAGTGGCCAGGTATCAGGCACATATCAAGTAGGACCCTTAGTTTCAAATAAGTCAGAATCCTAATACGTCAATTCAGCAGCATAAATTCTGCTGTCTTCGCAGCACCCCAGGAATCCACGGGCTTCGACAAGGTGCACCAGGGACTGCACTGTTTGCCTCACAACTTGCAGTAAATCCAGCTTCGCTGAACTAAATATACCTGAGGAGCCAACCCTGTTGTACTTAACATTCACTGCTTCCTTACCGCCTAAGAAGCCGGATAGTTAATATTTCCTTTCTAAGTTCTGCAACTGAAACAGCCTACCGTATTTTAATACCACACACCAATAGGCAGGGACAGACAAATTCTGTAACATTTTCGTTGGGACTGATCCAGGTCATCAGGCTGAGACGTACACCATCTTGTTGAACCATGCGTATTTTCACAGATGAAAATCAGTGAATCATTCACGCAGAACTCCAAGGAACACGGCGACGAGTTGTTAATCCCACTAGGAATCTATCTCATTTGCGCGCAAGTCATGACAAAGGTCCTGCCACACTCCAAGGGGTATCAGAGGGCTACCTGACTCACAGTGACAATATATTCAAGCTGAACATTCGCGTCAACCCCCTTATTTACCGCTTTATTCACTCAAGCCGTTTGTCGCGCCCATATTTTCTCTCTCAACCAACTAAGGTTTTTTCCATGTGCATAAACGTTTTCTGTTTCAGGCATTTACTTCTTGACACAAATACTTCTGGCTGCCCTTGAAGACACCCAACTTTCTGCAGATATCACTGACAGTAAAATGATGACTTTTGGGTACCTCGTACACTATACTGACTTCATGGGAGGGAAGCATATCTCTGGTAACAACATTCAGCTTTTCATAAAGGGCTTAGGCAGTTACCTTTAATCCGCCATAATGTTTGTCTTCCAACTCTGTATTTCTTCTGATGACCGTTTTAAATGTAGTCCGGGAAACGCTCAGCCATCAACTACATATAAGGTACACATCAGTCCATGCTATTAAGCTCCCATTGAAAACAGCCCGCCTGAGAATGTTTATTGCGTATTCACCGTTTACTCACACCCCATCTGGCATTTGAATCATTGCAAACTCGCGAAACTCCACGATTCTATTCAAATGCGTTATTGTGCAAGCATTGCTGAGAATGCTGCACAATATAAAATTGATACTTATAGTAAATTTGGTGGAATAAGCTTATGTAGATTTGTATCTAGAACGAACACCAAAAGAAAAAATAAGGGATTATAAATCACATACACTCTTCCCACATATTATATGTATATGCTTATTGGTAGTAACTTGTTCACCCTGATAAGACGTCAGGATATAATGAATGGTAGCCGGTGTTGACGGTTTATTTGACTTGCCTACAAAAACTCGCCGAAGAAAACCGTGGAGAAAATATACTCCTCCTGTTTGCTTAACATCGCAGAGAGATCTCAGTTCACATCTTATGATAATGGTATATTTCTCAACGCACCTGGGTGATACGTCCGAAAATTTAGCGTTTATGCCGTGTGTGGAGGTTTTCGCAGTGATTTGAAGGTCTGATCGCAATTTTGTATCCACCGGAACTCCTAACGTCCGGATGGTTGTTCGATTTTGGGATGCATCTGCAAGCAAAACGAGAGACTTAGCGATGGCGATGGGCTGCAAGCCCGAGGAATGATATCAGTTCGTCCATGTTCTTCGCATGCGTACGAATACATGACCGAAAAATTGTATGTCTCGGAGGGGTCACTTCTTTGAACGGAAAATGCGCTCCATGGGTTTCAATTTAAGAACATGTTTAATCAAGTGGTCGTAAGCGAACTGGAAATTGTATTTACTCCGTTGTGCATGTCTAACCCAAAATATGACGTCATCCGATCATGCCAAGCATGTTCGGGAGTGCTTTCCACACTAAGCACTGAAGTAGTATCGCTGCATTTGGCAATCTGAAAATAAGTTGGAGGTTGTGTATTCCCGAGCATAATGTGAAGGACGTTTCATCTGGATCGTGCTGTTCAACTTCCAATTGCCAATAGTTTGTTGTCAGCTCCAACAATCCGAAACACATGACTCTGTCAAGTGTACGAAATAGTTGGGCGACTGTTTGCAATAGGTTTGAGTTCCTCTCACGGGCACGTCTCGTTTCATCTGACATGAGGCAGCCCATAGAAACTTCGAGGGCTTGGTCAAATAAATCAGCGGCTTGTCGTTGTCCATTTCACCGGTTTTCCATTAAGTAGTGTGGGTAAACTTCGGCGAAGTATGTTAACCATTGGTTCATCACTTGGATAAATGCCGCATTTCTGAAGAGTTTTGCAATCATTTCTGCTCCCCTCGAGCCAACAAGTCTATTATTAACGTTGAGCGCTCGGCTTCCTACGAGCCATCAAGGCTCCATTTCAACTGTACATCTCACTTCCGGCAGCAACTGTAATATGAGTCTGCGTTTGACTCGGGAACAAACGTTTTGCTTTAGCCGAACTGGGTCGATTTCTAAGCTGAAAGGTGTGCAAATAGAACATGCATTTGGGGCTTTCCGCAAATCCGTCCTAAATACCGAACCGAAATCAAAGTTCGGACACCCCTTGGAATGTGTTTTTTGCAACACCAGAGTCACTGGCTCGAATATACCCCCCGTCACTCTCATGTCACCACTGGCCGCAAGGGCATTTTAACAGTAAATACGCCCGTGGCTTGATAGTGCACATAGTCTGCGATGGCTGATCACACGTATTGGCATCCAGTATCAGCTAGACCTATGATTAGTGCCGTATGGATTATTACCCGTAAAGTAAGCCCTGTAAGTGACTGAGTACAGCCTATGATAAGAGAATCACAGATGCAGTTACAAGATGTGAATAATTTAGTTCATTTTCCAACAGATCGATTTTCCTTCAAGTAAGTTCCCACTAAGTCTGCCGTCGTGGGATCACGTTTGTTTGTCGCTATTCGTGGCCACCATGTTGCGGCCGACCAGGTAGTGGATGTCATTGCGCACTTTCTACAAACAGATGGATTCCGTTGCCACTTTTAGACGTTGAGGCTTCGAAGTAATACTGTTCTGTGTTGAACATATTTAACCAACTGCATCGTGGAGCCTAAGTAGTTGGTTGGATGTGGCAAAACTTTACCCTTTGTGCTTACTAAGAGGACTACCTCAAGTAACATTTTGAAGATTCGCTTTTTAGGCTTTTCAGAAGACTTTTGTACGAAGATTTTGCTTGGTGAGATCCTGAAGATCGTGAATGAACGACCGAACAGACTTTCCTCAGAGCTGCATAACAAGTGAAACTGCTGACGCTAATTTAATGGGCGCTAAGAGGAATCCAAGGGGACGTCAAAATTCTGCCAACGTCCTGTTAAACACGGCAGTAACCAGGACTCTGACTTCGGCAACAAGTTTGAATGCCACCACCTAAGATGTTTCAATGTCAAGTGTGAATAGGGACCTGGCGCTAGGGTACGGGGTTAACTGAGCGCATGATTTCTACATCGCGCCCCCAACTGTTGTGAGTTTGGCGGACCGCTTTGCCGAGATGAGAGTGACAACGAGCATGGTGCTGTTGGACTCCACAGTGTTGCGCAAGCTGGGAGGCGCAAATCTGTTTCGCTGGCTTTCTCATGAACTGCCGATCTAAAATTTTGCAAAATCGCCACTTCTCCGCACAAAGTACTTAAATATTGTTGGCCTTCATTTTGATTTCTGATTAATAGCTGCAATTAAGGTATTTCGATTTTGCAAACATTGCACACTTTCATGTTCATTTGTTTCATCTTGTTTGAAAATCTAAATACTATAGTCGGTCAGGATAAAAGGAAGAACCGAGGGTAACACTTGAAGACAGCTTTTGGTGGGTATTGAAGCAACTACCTTCGTTAAGTGCCTGACAAATTGCGGGTTCTTGATGAAAAGTCGGTAACCACACTCTTCGCCCTCATTAACTTAATTCCTGTTGACCATTTTTCTTACAATCAAAATCCCCCTCTTAGCATTTGCGGACATCCTTTAGGAGCTGACACGGCCACTCGAATTGCACGCTTGATGAATTGTCCTTCTGTGGTACGTGAATTTCGAAACATAAACAAGCCATTACATCGTCTGATTACCGAAGCTTCACGCGGCTTATCCGTCCATGGTTCTCACTAATGAATCCTTGCCATTGGGTTCGTTGAATTTTACCGACGCTTCATAGCTCCGTCATTAAGTGACTTAATGTATATAGCCGTGTTCGCTTGGATGGGTGCCCTTCTGAATATGGCATATTCGTTGTCCGAGTTCGATGCTACTTCCTTGTTCTTCGATTTTGGTACTTCCCTTGCGCTTTCCAGATCGCTCAGCAGATGGGGAATTTAACGGACACTGGCTATTCCGGATTCAACCTACCAATAGACGTTGTGGGCACCATGAGCGGATTGATGACGTACTAATCCCAAACGGCCGGTTCATTTACGGCCGCAAACATTGTAACGTCATAGTCGTGTTACCACAACTTATGGCGTTAATGGTGCTCTTGAGGACTGCGCTTCCTTTCCCAGTTGCGTCATGGCGTTCCACTGAACGTGCGGACGCCCGTCTGAAATGCATCTCGCCAGACCGTCCGGTTCAACGCTAATTCTCCCCAACATCTCAAATCTTTGGTACAAACTAACGGACTTACCTGAATAACATTATGTGACCTCCGCTTTTGGCCACCGGGATTTTACTCATCTGATTTCACCTGCCTGCAGGAAAACTGCTTTCGCATACATCGCCCATCCGACAGACGGGACCTAGCTAGCAAAGCTGATCTAAAGTTGTCATGACCTTGTTGTTGTCCATGTCCGTCCGCCGAAGTGCATCAGTGTTCAGGACCATGTTCGACCACCGAATATTGCAAATAGAAACGGCTGGGATAGTGCACCCTCTGCTGATACATTATTTAGGTTTTACTGCCGAACAACAGTATAGACGGCACGGCAGGGTATTAGACACCTCTCTTAATGACGATTTTCAGACAATGGCTGTTCTTGTCACCTCCTTCAAGACGTCCGAAAATAACACAAGCTTTTGCTACGCGAACTAGTAACTGACGGTTCGAGGACGTACCTGTGAACAAACTGTTACTCAAGTAGGAGAAGTCTACGCCGCTTTCGACATCACCTTCATTGAGGTGAATTTCAGGCGTAGCTACAGTAACAAAGAAGGCTGAAAAAACTCCGTTTTTACCTGTGTTCATATCCAGTCCAACTTTGGATGCCGCGGTTCTGAAAGCCTTGACAAGTCGCTGTAGTTAGCCTTCACTCTATGCAAACGATGTGCTATCATCTGCAAACAGAAGCATGCGCATCGTTGTAGCATGTGGCCGCGTTGTGGGGCCGAAAAGACTAATATTTGGTTGGCGCCCATCCCTCCGGTACTCTACCTCAACGCCGTCCTCTCCAGATCCCTATAAAGCGATTGTTACCATGACCATCAAATGTAAATTGATTGGGGGTTGGACTAGCCCAAATTTTTGATCCACGCCAGTGACAATGTCAACATCATCATAAGTCGATTCACATGGCTGTACTTTCGTCCCCGTGTTCACATGCAACAATCTGTTCAGACGCATTTACCTGGACATCCATACTCACTAAGTACCGTCGACAAAATACCGTGGCTCACGAAGTCGAAGGCTTTGGTGAAATCTATGGACAGAGCAAACACAGGTCAATTGCGTTCTCGACACTTTTTCTGAAACTGTTGAGTGGCAAACACCAACACGAACGTATTGCTATTCGCTCGGAGTCCACAATGCCCCCTGAGGACATCGGCTCCCGAAACCTCCGCATTCAGCCGGTTCATGAGGATGCTTACAAACACCTTGCCCGCGAAGCTCAGCAGGCTGATGTCCCGATAGCTGTCGGGGAACTGCTTGCTACCATCACCTTCAAACTATGGTGTTGTCAGAATATCATATAAATACTGTGGCATTTCTTTCTGCTCCCAGATGGAACGAACCAGCTGAAGCAAAGGGCGATTACTTGTCGTTCCATCGTTTTTTAGAATAACCTCTGGCAATTATGCTTGGCATGCAACATTCCCACTGTGCAGCTGGCCAACTGCTCTCTGCAACCCTAACAATTCCGCGGTGGCAGCAAGCGGGGATTCGTGGCCTGTTGCAGCGGGCTATTCAAGGTTGCCCAGGTGATTGTAACAGGACGATTCGGTAGGATGCCTGAGTGTTTAAGCCAGACTTTTATGATGTCCTTCAGGTGGTTGCACAAATAACGGGTGTCCATGTCAGTCAGTTCTTTGGTAGGCTTGGAAAAATAGATCGGAAATCGCCATAGATGGACTGTAGAACCGCTAGTGTTGCTTACGTCCGGCGTGGTTTTCCGCCAGGCCAGCTTGCTCCTTTCACCAACTGTTCTTGGTCACACGAACACGCTCTGACAGTTGACAGCGAGTACGCCGAAATGTTATCGTCCCGTCTTCATTGGCCGGGTTCACTGTGAGGGCGACAAGCGTTGTATATTTGCAGGCACCAGGTTGGAAATAGCCACAATGTTGCCGTCGAATCACTCCGGACTTCCCTGGAGTTCGACACCGACTGCCTCGCTAGCTATTGTCATTACCCGAGTTGTTGCCACACACTAGGGTAACAGATATGTGAGTGTCTTGCAGGTGAGCAGCAATTGCATGTTGAAAAGCGGTCTTTATATCGGAGTTCCCTGATCGTTTGACATCCAACTGTCACCGTCGTCCGAATGATCTGTAGTATGGAGTTCCGTTCTGACCAGCCTACAATCGGTGCCACAATCACCGGCATACATCACCCACGTGATACGTTTTATACGAATATGGCGCTTTCACACAATCACGAAATCAGATAAATGATGGCGAACGTTTCGTGTGTGAGTTTACAACGTGATGTCACTCGCCTCAGCTGGAAGAGGGCGTTTGTGATAACCAGCTGGTGGGTGGCACACTGATGTAACAGATCATCGTTCTGGTTGGCCGAATCAGTTCCACGTGGTCCGAGGACCCCCCAGATCGGTCCGCCAAGTCACGTTTAACTCGAGCGTTCAATTCATCTAGAACAAACAATCGTTCACTTACTGGGGCCTATCGGATTGTAGCGGACAGCTCAGTATAGAACTGGTCCTTTTTATCTTCAGGATGACGTAGTTGAAGCAACAGTTGAGGCGCATTTGCCTTGGCCGTGCCGCAGGCGCATCGGTAGGGCTCGACGGCTGTTGCAGTGTGGTTGACCCATCAAATGCAAAACAGACGCCATGCTCCCGTACACCGCTCACAGGGTAACCTATCCATTGGAAGATGTACCCAGCATCCTCTTCTCGGAGCTTCCATTAGTCTGCAAACTTTGTATCATTCCAAGTTGTTGGGTTGATGCCACCTCGACTCAGTTCCATGGCGATTGGCGCGGTTCGGCCTCCTGGCCATCCCGCGGTGCTGCATTGATTCAACAACGTGGGCACACTCCACCTCTCAACGGGAAACGCCTTGCGTCACCTAGATTATCGTGTCACTGACAATGGAATGAGCGTTGTCCGATCTAGGTTTTGTGTTGGTAGGATCAGCAGGCCATGAGAATGAAGAGAGTTTTGGCAGAAGCACATTTTCGCCTGTCCACCTTGCCGTGAAACATCTGACAGGGCAACCCGGTGTATCCCGCGGGACGGCCGATACAGTAAGGTATTTTGTTTTCAGTGTACTCGGTAGATTATATGAGCTTTGAGTACTGTTAGAACGCTCACATATAGACACATATAGACATACGAGAAATTACAGCCTTTAACCGAAACGTTTAGCTCGAAAGCTCACACCACAAGGCGGTGGGTGGCACGCATGAGCACACACAATCGCAACACTCACCATCAATAATAAGTAAACTGCAATAGCTACGCGCGAGATCGATAGGTACACACCCATGAATTTCAACAGACAAGACCAATACTACTGTGGAAACAGAGAGACAGGAAGCAAACAAAATTAGGGCAAATATCAACCCGAACCAAGCCAAAATACATTAGAATCATCCAAAACGAGCGCTTCTGTATTTTGTTTGGCTGCTTTCCTTTCACCACTTTGACAGCCACCTACCAATATTGCAAATGATGAACCCATTATGCCAGACTTAGCAATGTTCACTTCATCAATTTTCTCTCATTGTACTTTGGTAAATTAACTCAACCGTTCAGAAGGTATCCCCATCTTCAAGAAAATGAGTTCTATATATCTCTTGATGTAATATCTTTACATTATGGTGACCCTTAATTTAGCCCTGTATGCACTGACTTTCGCACGCTGCTAAGATGACCATAAATGTTAGCGTCTCGACAGTGTCGTCAACAGATAGAACCTGGCGGGTGAAAGTATATTAGTAATATTATCACGGACCAGAAGAGCCTTCATTGGCCGTGTTGGTTCCTTTTACACTATCAATCCAATTCTTGGCTAACATTAACTTCATAACGAGCCGAGCGCAGATGGGCGGCGTTGCTGCTTGGCGACTCAGACTTGGGACGAATTTCATCTGCCTCTTAGGTTGCAGGCTATGCATTAGGTTGGCGGACGTTCTTCACAGCCTTTGGGGAACTTACACCGCCGATGGTTTAGACACAGCGGATCACCTCCTTGTCTTCACACTAGGACACTCGAATCCATTTTAGAAAGATGACATGTTAGGGAATGTTACTAAAAATCCAAGTTCGGCGGAAATTGGGGCCGTTTGTGCACAGGTCAGAAGCCGGTGCACTAGGCCTATTTGAGAAAGCCTCTTGCAGTCTCAAACAGTTTGCTGAATCTGGAAAGCTTACCTTGAAGCGAATGCATATATCGGAGAGCAAAAGCTTGAGTACGGCGGCTTTCGGGTTCTACAACATGACCAGCCCCGATTTGACAGCTGTGATTGTATTGGCGAAGTTTCACAATGGCACTTTTCGTTTACTTGCGCTCAAAACGTTTTACGAATTTGTAAATATGCCGTCAGTTACTAGGATCATCAGAGATAATGCACACTCTCCAACTTTGTTCCTCATCCGGTTGTGTTATCGCTCACCCTCTCTTACATCGACTGCGTGTAAGGAAAATGTATTTGGTAGCCAGACCGTCTTATTATCGACCGGTGGCCTTGATTCGTTTGACATTACATAGAGTGCGCGAGCTCGTGGCAGTAGATTCCTTATTTTTAACCGCGAACGTTTGCCCGCTCATCGACCGGGTCGGGTGCAAATTCGAGTTCAGGGGCGGATGCATGGAAAACATCCACATTGGTAATTATTCTGGAAAACTCCGGCTTCGGTCGTTTTAATGAAATAATCTATGTGTATTTTCTAAAGAGATATTCCAGGGGAACGTTTCAGATATAGATTTGAAGGTAGAGTTGTTTCGATGGAACAGATATCTATGCAATTTGATACTTCTCTTCTAAATTGAGTAGCGAGGACGCACTGGTATGGGAATTTAGAAGACAAACTGTTGACGCAGGACCTCAAAAATAGCACCTTTTGGAATGTGCGAACAAGACATGTTTGGAAGAAAAGATGTCTTGTGGATGAGTTCAATCTGTTCAGAGTACAATGTTCATCGGTTCGAATAAAACAACTGTTTATGTGATCCAAAAATAGA
>LUCH01018239.1:0-16654 GCA_013368495.1 Paragonimus heterotremus
CGCTCGTCAGCCGTTAATCTGCTCACTTGAGCGTTCAAGTCTTCGGCTAGTACTACAATGTTCATGCGCCGCGCAGTTTGTAGAAGTTTATTGAATCGATGACAGAAATCATCTTCGACCTCGTCTGAACTACAGTCTGTGGGAACATATGCCGCAACAACAAATCTACAGTGTCTCTGATGGGCGTCTCTCAATGCTGTAACCGTACCTTCGAGTCTGACAATCCAAAGGCGGTTGCTGATGGGAATCCGGTCAAGCAGCACCTTCTCTGAGTATGTGCCTAGGTCAATTCCAACACCGGTTTGGTTAGTGGTTTGAGGCGCGTGGTCTTCAGACAGGCACACACTGTACCCGCATGATGAAGCGGTTGACGGAGATTGGCGATGTAGCATTGAGCTATAATCTTGAAGCTGTATCTCAGCAAGACAGTGGGCACTGATGGCGAGGGTTCCCAATTTACGTGCAAGAGCCGCTTACTGATATATTGGCGTGTGTTGGAACGTCAAAGTTGCTAAGTTTATATGATGTTTGGAGGCTAAATGGGTCAATTTTCTCAAACAAAGGAACCTTGATGCTTGGAACACCATTATTCTTGCTGACTCTCGTCGCTAGTGGTAAACGATTGCGTAATAAGACAGCTTTCGTCTGACAACATATTGCATTCTACCAGGCACTTCAGTATTCGTCTTCAGCTTCAAAATGCAAGGTGTTTGTATGGGGCTGTAATGGTGACGAGGCCTTTTGTTAGACAGTGGAATTACGAAAACTGTTGACTGTTTCCTTTATTATAGAGACTGTCAGTAGCAGTAGATGTGTGAACATTGAAGTAGTAGCGCGTGTCTCCAAGCGTGTGGTAGTTTTGCTTTATCCACCTGTGGTGTAGTGACATGGAGTCATTTGTCCGAAGTTTGTTGACGAGTGTATAAGGCAGTCATAAAAGTGGCGTTACTGTACTGCTTCAAAACACGACATCAGTGGGTGAGCACCTATGCGATGAGGAGGAAAATATTTGGAGATGAGGTTTAGGCGAATTCATTCATTCAGTCTAAGGGCGTACAGATTTAGGTAGTTGGGTGCATACTGTGGATTGCAGTCGTCCATCTCTCACACAGTGTGCCGTTTGTCAGTGCTACAGGCGATTGGCTGATGTTCGGGGTCGATTTTCGATCGTTTGGCAAGGAGAACTGACGGTCAATCTTGTTACATAGGACTCGTCTCCTGCGCTGGGCCCGTGTTTCACATAGTGGATGGATGGGGATATAAGTAGACATGGTGGTTGATCCAATTTAGTAGCGTGAATGTTGCCGTTAATTCGCTGGGCTGACTGCCAGCTGATGGGTGCCGCCTAACTCTCCTGCATATCTCAGGTGTTTGCTTGCAAGGTTTTGGTACTTTGATGTTAAATGTTTTTCATGCATCAAGTCCCACTTCCTCTTTCTCTTCTATCTTTAATTGTGGGTGTTTATTTTTTAAGTTCTCGTGGTTATTCTCTAAGCCAACATCTTCACAAACGTTTGATGTGCCATTGCTGCTGAACGAATTAACTAAGGTGATAGTCACAACACCCTGTTTATCCGATGGGGTCGCTGAGGTACGCCGGCTGTCACATTGCGTCAGGGTTCACTCCGTGGTGCAATTCGTAAGCCATACTTTTCGCAGTCTCTAATCCGTTCTATCGACAGTCAGCTTACCTGTGATAAAGTGTTTTTTACACCTTCTTTAGCCAATTCGACCAAATAATCCTGGTGGTCGTTGTTTTCAGGGTCAAGCGGACCAGTCACCGTTTGTTCGTAAGTTCTATCGAGTCGGCAAGCACCTACTCCTGTTTTTTTGTAATATCCATTCGACACGGATCTTGTCGCAACTAGTCCGCCTAGCTTCTGATATTTCTTCGCATTATTCGTTTTTCGCCGATTTAACTGGGCTAGGAATCTTGTCAGTGTAGACCCTCACACAACACTGAGACTGCAGTGTGATCTGGTTACCTTTCATCTCTGTATTTATACAACAATACCAATGAAACCTCTTAATACGTCTTAAGCCAATGTGGAAGCAGCGAAAAGTGATGTTAACACCCTCGAAGTCGTCATCCGGACAATTTAAATTGTGTAAGGTTTATCAGTCCTGAAATCTTGCTTGCTATCCCTTATTTTTCTGTTTATAGGTGACTGTACGCAACCGTTGTGACATTTCGGTCCGTCGGAATTTGATTTTAATGACATCAGTTGAGTACTTCCACGATAGAACCTAGTTTGTTGAGCTTCCCTCGTCGCAGGTCGGGTTAATTTAGGAGAATAACAAGAGACAAAGCTGGATACTAATTTTCTAATTTATGCAGTTATTCACCATGTTGATCCCCTAATTTTTATCTTTTTTCGATTCGTTTGTTGCAGGCTCTATTCATGCTCACATTTTCTGCCGGATGACTACCTGTAACTTATATGATGAAGTATAAACAACTACCTTTTACCACTTATGTTTATTTAGTTACATGTTCTTATTTCCGATGTGCATACGTCGCTGTCCGACACGAAATCCACATCTTTGGAGGTAGCGGTTTTATTTAAATTTATTTTTTGCAGGTTGCTCGTGAAAAAATTTCAGCTCTTATCCAATTTTGCCACCCACTGCGTCAAACAGATTGGAACGTAGATAATGCGGATGGTATGTACTTTTATATCAAAGCGTTTGATACTGTCAAACTTGGTTATGCGTTTTGCAAAGTAAGTGAGTTCGTGTTTTATCCGATGATTTTCAATAATTAGCGCTGCAGCGATGAAACTACACCAATGCTTATCAATCTAGTCTATCAGCTTCAATCTGTAACACGAATCAATTTTGTTTATTCAATTAGTTTTTTGTCACAGACATTACGCAAAGAAATCTACTACGGAGTGTTGTACCCGATTCTGTGTCCGTTTCTCAGCGTATGTGTACACACGTTTGATCACTAACAGCCTCGACTGTAGTCGCAATTACCCTTTTTGATTTGGGAAGTACTGCTGATAGGCTGGATCCACGTTTTAGCTTACCTTTGTGGAAGCTGGCTTCCAGGTTAGTGCTGTGTATTTATCGTTTGATTTGGAATTTGTGGTTCAGTATCATTCAGTTCTATAAAAATGAACTAAAACATGCTGCAACTGCTGAATACCTACTAATTCTGGACAAATTTCTGGAGTTATTGTTGAGTTCTGTCACTTTCTTCTATACCGACTGCCTGCAACAGTTGAAGGTAAGTTTTCAAATGCTATCATGTTTGTTTGAAATGTGGAAGTTCATTGTCTATATTCAAGCCTTTCAATACCATACAGTTATTATGCTCACGATATATGTAATGGGAAGATTACAACCTTTATTTGACCGTTTCGCATCTCCATTTTAAACATTCTCATGCACACACTGTAAGCTATGAGCTTCTGTGAATATTGAGGTCTTTGTTACCTTATCACTCTACAAATGTGATAAGAATACAAAGTAAGTACGACCCATGTTGGACTTCATCGAGGTATCCGCTATTGTAACTTCATCCTTCTGTTGCATACTATAGTGGATTGTTGTGTCCTGGAGCATTTTCACGTGACAGTAGTTCATTGTGTGGTCTTCAAAGTGGAATGTTCCATCACTTAACTTGTACTGATTTATTAATCACGGCGCTCATGGGCAACTGTTGTTTAGCAGCATTATAGCTTCTTTTAGTCACTGCAGTTCCATTGTGCAGTACATCGCACCTAAATATTACATGCCACACTAAACATCCTACTTATTTTCGCTATGCCGTGGTCAGGTTTTTATGCACTTTAACCGGGTGTGCAACTGATGAAGCGCCGAAAATCGCAGATATCTCAGAAATCGTTTGATAAGCTTTTACCAACTTTCCTAATAGAACTGCTCAAACTTGGGCTCAGTTTTGTTCCATAGAAACTTTAAAGCAGAAAAGCTGTCTTTTTAGGTACGTTAATGTCAACCCGACACATGAAGTTATTTTTCTACGATAGTTTGCTGTTTGAAATGATAACATGTTATCTTCTATGGCCAGCATCAGTTTGGTTACCAGAAACTCTCAGTAGCCCATTGATCTAGCGACTCTGATTACCATTCGCACCGTTGTGGGCTGCAGTCCTAGTTGCTGCAATTACCTCTCTAGACTTTGGCGACTCGACAGTAGCAAACCGATATGTAGTCCCATGTCACATAGCAGCAGACCCCTTGTGATGTAAAAGTTGACAAATTAGTTTGCTTACTCAACCCAGCGGAGCTGAAGATAACTTAACACTGACCCCAAATCACTCCACCGCGGACTTTGGCACGGTAGACTCAACTGTTTTGCTTTAGGTTTGCGCAGCCTGACGGTATTCCGTCAAGCACACTGCATACCAGCAAACATCCGGCGGTGCAAAATTTAAGACGGTATTCACTTTCTGACACACAAGATTGCCTTTAATTATTGAATCAGCATGTTTTGGACTCAACATATACAACTTTTCATCGAATACATTGAACAAAAATCACGACGGTTATCTGTAGCCCATTCGCTCCAGTGACCGCCATCTCTCTCGTTATCGGCTCTTTTAACGGACGCTGACTGACGCTGATCGATTTGTTTTTAGGTTTGATTGTGAATTTATTTGTTGTGTTGCAGAGGTGTTCCGCAAATTGTTTCACAATTTTCAACCCTGCTACCAGTAGGCGAACTGTTTAAGGACGAATGTAAGCATCCTGTATTAGGTCAGTGCTTTTGTCTAATAGAACCACAGCCCTATGAACCCAACATTTTACGTGATTGATGGTGGTCGATCGGCTGCTTTTTTCTCGCTTAAGTTCATGGTAGCCCAATGCCAGTGACGTTGGCTATCGCCCTTAGTTTGGTCATAATTTGGGTCAGCTTGATAGTATCTATCTTCTCACATGCGACTTAGTGTCTATCACGGCAGCAAGTGGTTCACGTGCCCGTGAATCGTGCAACGGGGTTCCCATTTTTCCTTTTGTGATGAACAGTTGTTCGAACAATCGTATTATCTGATCAAACTTATTATATTATTATTATTGTTATTATTATTATTATTCCTGTGTTCATTATTGCACTAGTCGAATATGTTCCTGTTCGAGATCGAACCTGGTGTGCATAGTGCATTTATTTCATGATCTATACAGTCGTTTGCTTATGTACTAGTTGAGTGCGCGTCACTTTTTATGTGATGTAAACCAACAGCTACGTAAAATGTTGGACTTCTCATTCACTTAGGTCGTACACTTTGAAAGTTGATTGTCAGGTCGCGTGTCCATCCTGAGTGTTACGTCCAAATACACCAGTTTCTTTTAAAGCGCAAGATAATGGTTGCCAAACCCATCAGCGATTGTCGTTTATTGTTAGACTATTGGTTTTGGCTGCTGTCCTTTCGACGGTTTCTCTTTGGATGCCTCTGTTAAAATCACTCATCTTACGGCGTAGGTTTAACAATAGACTTTGGGAAGCCTGTTGGTTCAGTTGCATTTGTCGACCTATTTGATTGTACACTACATATATTTGTCACGGACATTCTTCGCAGTGAATCGGTTGAACCTCTCGGCATTGCCCGTCTAGCGATTTCCCAATTTTTTCCACCCTTGTCCGTTCGTTACCGCGTCACAAAAAACATTGAATACTTGTCCGTACCTGTAATTCTGTCTGTTGATAAATGCCAATCGTACTATTTTAGGCAAACATACTGCCATACCAATGATACTTTTATGTGTTATCATCCTAGTCCGAAGATAATGACAAAGTTGCTGCCAAGGAATATGCTTCACTATCTTCAAATCTGAGTGTAAACCTGAAAATGATCAATTTGCTCTGCAGAATAGCAACTTTTTGCATTCGGGAGTTTGCCATAACCTCCGCGCCGTCAACATGCACAGCACTGGTGGATTGGTTTGTTTGGCTGATAAGGTAGGTGTCTTTTATTTGCGTTTTCTTTCTTGCCCCTAGTTATTTCTTCAGTTTAGTTTTTTGGAACTTTAAGAGTGGTTGTTCGACCTCCTTTTCTGAAGTGTGTTGCTGTAACTTTGATTGAGGTGTCTGTATAGTGATGAGACAGAGTAACTGTGAACTTTCTCACATGTATGCGTTCTTCGACTTTCGGAAACTATATGTATTTTGTACTTCCGTGTGCATACAAAAAATCAGCATCTGTAAAAAGTAGGTGAGGTACACGAGAGATCCGGTGTCCGAATATTTATGAGGTGGAGTGTACTTGATTCGCAGCTTGGCTAAATCAACTTTATTAGTTTCAAAAACCGGGTGCAATGCTCGGGCTAGTACCATCGTGGACTCAGTCGGGTTTGCTGTCAAGCCTATCCGACAATCCGTTCAAACCTGCTTGACTACTTTGGGTCATTTTGAGAAGGCTTTACCACTGGTGTATAATACTCAAAGGGTTCCATATTTCATTTCAGATCACTTAGCATTTAGAGCAGTTAAAATGGACGCTGATTGCCTCTTGCTTGTGTCCAGTGGCAGTGTCAATGTGATATTCCTAATGAACCAGTTGTTTTTGTGCTATTCTTCCTTCAGAATGAAAGGACTGGGTTTTATTTCACTTTCTGCGCCTACATTTGCCGTTGTCTCGGTAATTCAGTAGCAGTATCACGTGTCTTCTTTGGGGAGGGGGAGGGCGTGTTTCAGGATTTGTCAGTTAGTGCTACTTAGATGACTGTACCTTTCTGTTCCTTTCTTCGTACACCTCTGTCTATGAAAATGCCTGGTGTTTACATATGTTTTTTAAGACAGCAATCATCAGTGTATGATTTCGTTCCCTTCAGCACCCGGTACGCGGGCGGTCTGTTCGAATCTGGCACGGACGTTCCCGTACTGCTCGTGCCGCATCTGGAACCCTCTCTATTCCTCTGCATCGATGTGACACTGGACCATTTGACCACCTTGCCTGTGGCATCCAAAGAAAACCTGACATGCTCTTGGGCGGCTGTTTGTTTTCGTCATGCAGGTAAATCTGTCGCATCCGCGAAAGGAAACGGAAGAGCTGTGTGCTATACACCTTACGATACCTTCTATCACTAGGGTCTTTTCGATCGTGTGGTTGAACAAGTAACCAACCACCTGAATTTGTAGTTAGTAGGTAACTAAAAGGACATTGCATTTGTGTGCACATCGGTAACGATAACGTCTATTTCAAAAAGGAGAATTCCTCAACCACCGTGCACGCGATACGATTGGACAACTCGACCCCACTGGATTGCTAACTAGTTATATGTTCTCGACAATCGTTGTCAATATATCATCTCGCGTATTTAATGGAGACAGTTCAGAAACGATATTCAATATTTAAAACAGTTAATTCCCTTCAGAAGTTTGAACAAAACAGTCAGAAAACGAAAACTGGTAGATGCAAACATTTCGTGTTGACTCATCAGTACAAAGTTTACAACAACATGAAACGGTTTTTTATGTCGAAAAGTTAGGGGTGGGTGGGATGGACAGTCGATTGATGGGTTAGAAAAGGTCATTAAGTTCAGGGAAGGGTCAAGTTTACGAGCAGTTGTTTGTGAACACTCAGTCGATTGTTCACGACAGCCTCAGCAAACCACAAGAATTTTGGATTGGAGTGACGTAATATGATTTTGAGTGCACAAACTGGGTCGATAGTGTGACCAGTGGTCAGGACGTGTCTTGCTACTTCGGACGCTGGTTGCTTGCCTGTTTCAAACACATTGTCGTTCTTCTGTGATAGAGAATTCTGCACCCATTTAGGCAGATGTTCCTTCATTCTGGAGATCAAACACCTCTCGGTTCTGCCTATGTAACTTTCTTTGCAGTTACATGTAAATTGGTAGATACAGCGTGAGGTGGCACCGACAGACTGATCTCCTTTGACTGAAGGGACAGGCAGTTCTCTGGGTCCGAGCTAATACACAGAGTTCCGCTGCATTAAATGTTCGTTCAATCGAATTCACTAGTCTTTGAGTTGTTTGGTGCATGCTATAATCACCTTTAAAAGGTAGTTCTATATAAACCTTCTTTTTCCTCACTGTGGCCACCGGTTCTGAAGGTGGTTTTGGTCTACTATGCCTATCTATGAACTTTTTCGGATACCCATTAGATTATAGTACAGATGTGATCAAGTCTAATTCGTTTGCAAAACTATCCTGTGTGCAGATTCGTCTTGCTCGTGTGAACAGTGTATTCATTAGTGCTCGTTTGTAATGGATCGGTGGATTTCCTATAGATAGCTGTTTTAATAGAACCATCTTCCAGATGATTTATGAGTATGTCTAGAAACGGTAAACAGTTATCAGCCTCGAATTCACATGTTACCTTCAGGTTTGGATGACAACTATTTAAACGTCACACTAGGTTCATCATCATCATCACAGCCATGAGCCTGACCAAAAGGTACTGTGGCTCGGGCCGCCGCTCAACTCAACAGTGACGTGGAATATCCTAGAAGAAAACGTTACTGAGAAGGTTGAAAATCATTGAAACAAGACTAAGCGGAAGAACTTGAAATGGTACGGATACAGGTACGCCATTGACTGCGACACATCGCCATCTCGGATAGCGTCTCTAACCAGCGGTTTGGGTGATCACGAGGACCCCATCCAGGCAGGCGACACCTACCTACTTTGCTCAATGGAGCAGTCAAGGTCTTCATATTTCGTGACCACGTTGTTGCTTGACCACCACGCGGTTTTACCCAATTGTTGGTGGTCTCAGTATATAATGCTGGGTACGGTAAACGCTCAGCTGGCATACGGAGGACATGACCCAACCATCTCAAGCTGTGCAACGTAATTAGTTGACCAATTGATCGCGCATCTCGAGCATTCCGGAATACGCGCCGGCGAACGGCCACATTGCTCACGCAATCAGTCCACTTAATATGGGCCAATTGGCGGAGACAACGATGGTCAAACACAGCAAGTTTGTTGATATCTTCTTTGTGAACAGGCCACTAGGTTATCTATTGCCTGTTTAGAACGGCTGAATACTAGTGTATCATCAACATAGCGTTTGTAGTGTGACATATTTGCTATGTCTGCCGCTAACTCTTGCTCAGTCTTTAACACGGAAAAGTCTGCTAAGATGAGCCCTAGTAGACTTCCCATTGCTACCCATCTATTTGGCGGTAGGACCGATCAAGAAAACGGAAACTGACGTTTTCAGTGCACAGTAATAAAGTTTCCTTCGGAATATCGCTAGGTTGAGGTAGAGTAGTGTGGCTCGTTTCCAATTGTTGCGTTTCGTCGCATGTTTGGTGGATGACTGGGGAATGTATATTGCCTACGGCTTTCCGTAAAACACAAATATTCTGTCTAATTCTCTTACCACTGTCTTTATGTTAAATCTGGCCGTTAAATTTTGTGTACTATCTGTGAAATTTTTTCCGTAGATATCGATGCAGTTGTCAAACTGCGAATATACAGTGGCATTTTGGTCAACCTGACACGTCATCCACGTAAGTTATGTTTGATCGACGGGTGCGTTTTTCTGTTCTGCTCCGTTCAGCGATGCCAGCGCAGAGGCCACATTATTTGCTCCTCCCTGTCGGTTTTCAGATTGTTATCCCCGTTGGCTGTGTGATGATTTCAACATTTATGCGGATACAATCACAACTTGTATGCAGCTGGATTTAACTGTATCTGGTCAAGACATGCGGACTTCTGGTGAGTGCATTCGTTTTGATATCTCATACGTCTCTCTAAATCCTCTGAACCGAATAAACCGGTAGATCTTGTGGTCAAACATTTTTTTCCTGTTCGTTCTCTCGTATGTTGTCATGCTGACAAGCATATTGCAAGAAGTTTTTCGTGTTCAAACTGGTTTGTTGGCTCAGTTTAATAAAATGTTTTGTTCCTCAACAATGATGAGCAATTCGCTTATGTTGGTTTCATTCAAACCTGGTTGAGATCAGTGAATTTCGCACCAGCACTTTTCAAGTCTGGAGTATTTGTTTAACCTTCCTGGATATAGAGTACTTCACTGTCAAATTGTGTATCTTCACGAGTGGGTTATTTGGCGATTGCTGCGTTGCGAGAAATGCTTGGCACAAACATGCGTGCGCTCTCATCGTGTCTGTCCGGCAAGGCCTGTCACTCGTGGCGTTCATTCGCAGAACACGTATACACAGACATCATCGTGGTGGAGCTTCATTAGCGTCAGTTCACTGTAATTTTCGCTCAGGTTGACGCCATCCACTAATCGATAAACCAGGACTGTGGTTGAACCTTACTGCTTGAATCTAGCGCTCTGTATTTTGATGCATCTTGATTGGCCAGTTTTCCCCATTGGACAACTTTTGATGTACTCCCTGTATGTAATCGATTTACTGAACCTAGTGAAATACTTCAACCTTTTTAAAGACATCCTTCGACATGGCTTCAGGTATAGAATACCATACTTTGGAACACCTGAACGCAAATTGATCCTGGTAAAGTTAAGTGTGTTGTGCGCCATGGGGTGGTGCTAGATAGATCAAAAGTTTATATGTATCTTACGTTAAATGCAACCGAATCATCACGTGCAAACAATCAACCACATTCGCTTGCAAGCACTGCTCAGGTTACCACATCCCTGACTGTTTATCGATAATCAAGCGTCGCTGAACGAGGGTAATGATAGATGTGATTTCAATTCGAGAAGTCTTACTCGTAGTGTCTTTGACTGGAATTAACGAGACAGTTTCTGCATTGCCCCTCAAGGCCATCGAACAATCCTAGCACTGCTTACATGTGCAGTGGTTAACACGGTTGCCTCATAACACTGTGGTCAGAGTTCATGTTACGCTGATGACATTTTAGCAAGAACAGAACCCGAGTTCAGCACTTCTTTTCGCAAACGGCTGGCTGGAAATTCTATATGAATGCGAAAGTTGCGATCGCTTATGGACGATGTTCAAGCTTTGTCCATTAAATTATCAAATAATCAGTAATTATGTGATCTACTAGTTAGAATTGGATTTCTTATATCTAACTCGTCTCAGCTACATTGTGTACCAAAGTTAAACAAAGTGAAACGTATGTTATTATTACAAATAAGAACAAGCGGTTTTTTTATTGGCTCAGCCACAATATTTTTTGTTGCTTAGAAGCAGCTTCCGATCTGTGCACTGTTAGAGTGAATCAATTCGCCTGACCCTGATCACCAACTGTACGCTTCTTGTCCTCATCGTTTCCTACCCGATGAGGCCACTTGATCCAAATTGTCAAACAGTTATCCTTGGTTAAGTAGTTGAAGACACCTTACCTCTTCCACTCTGATCGGCCACTTTTCACGATCACAGATCAATATCTTACCTTATATGCACTCTTTTTCAGTGAGGCCGCTCTGTCACTAGAGTGGATATGGATGGGCACTGTCTACCTTAGTCTCGGGGGTGCTAATCTCCATTTGCTCTTCACCATCCTCGTTGCTGCAGTAACGGTTGTTTGTGTAGACAGACCTTGTTGGTTAACAGCAGCCATCTTGTCTTTTGGGTTTAATTTGTACCAGGTTAAAGTAATTGACGAGTTAGCCTACATAATGAAGAAATGCAACCAGATGAACTAGTAAAGTATCGATACTGTTTGGTTTTCTCACGATTTTCATTTTATTTCTCCTTTTCAGAATGCAACAAGCGTTTATCCGCGCTGGCCGATGATTTTTACACTTCTTTGTTACAGCGTATTTGTGCTTCAATATGCGGACTTCCAGCAAGTTGTTTTCACTATCTGGTTCGTCCCGTGCTCATGTGCTTTTTGTATTTGCTGCTGTTTTCTATATTGGTTTGTTGCCCTTGTCTGTTCAGAATATACAAGCGATTGTTTATAGAAACTAGCAAATTTTACCGCTTTATCCGTTGTCATAGTTTCCACTTGGGGCCTGCTGTCTCTAGTTTTGCTGCACCTCATATCTTCCGAGGGACTATTAACCTCCAGTTTTCGACCGATTGCATGTAACATCGCTGATGTTGACGGTTTTTGAGGAAATTCTCTTCACATGTTTAATGTCGAAAATGGCTATACGGACCCACACCAGGTTGCTTACCGTCCGCCCTGGGCTACTGTTGACGCATTAGTTTGTTACGTCCGCTCAGTTTTGCCGACCCTAGATAACAAATACAAAACAACCTATCTTTGTTCCCTAACTCATAACAGTACTCTCAACCGTGTCAATAGAGAGTTACTGCTTTTTTCCCCGTAAAATATGATTTGGCCGTCTCATATTGGAGGATTATTTTTCTAATCGTTGTCAACTTACAAGCCGAAGTATTCAAGGAAATTCGGATGTCTTCCGAGGTGCGATTCTTTCTCCCATTTTTCTTTTGACTTACGTGATTCCCGTGTTGGCTCCAACGGGTTGCTTCTTGTTAACGTATGTAGGCTGTGTCGTCCTCGGAGTTCTTCAGTTCAAGATTTTCTCCCCACCTTCCGTGAACAGTTCGTATTGAACTGGCCTGCTGCCTTAAAGCGTTGGTTATCACTCGATACCCTCAGGTGTATTTATCGGCGCTTTGTTTTCCATTTCCAATGTGTCATGGCCAACTGCTTTTACACGACCCTGGAATTAATCGTGTTGTCCTGACTAGTGGGACATTCATTGCTTCCCATAAGCGTACTGGTGGTTTTGTCCGCCATTGCTTTGTCACTTTCTGATTGCTCATTTGTTGACGACCAACCCTTTTCGCTTGTTATTAATGTCGTATTGTTATTTGTGTTTTCTAATCCTTACTCTGACCATACAAGTGATCAACTGTTTGTCCGCTCTGTACCGTTATGGGTGAACCTATAGATTTTCAGCTTAGTGCACATGGTCACTGTGTGAATTGTTCGTGCAATCACTGCCGAACACAACATATTTGGCGGCGGAGATGTCTTCGGAAAACTCAAAGCTGGTTTTATAACGGCGACTCAAGCTGATCGAACTATTGACAGAAAGACTCTTGGTCTCTGTAGCAATAAGGATTCCACCTAATTCAAACAGTACTACAGCAGAACCAGTGTCACGGAATTCTTAATCGGCCCAATAGCTAGTGTCACTTTCCAGGCATGGTCCAAACGTTTTGAGGAAATTTTCCTCACGGATTTCTCTAACCTAGTCTTCACGGAAGGTCTGTTTATTATTCTGGAAGGTCGGAACGGTTGAACATACAATGTATTTTACCTTCATTCTCCCAGAACGCCCACGCCGTTTCAACTTAATTGAAGCGGCCCAAACCTTCACTGAAATATTCTGCGCACAAACCTCATTACATCATAGCAGTCATGAACCTGACCAGAAGGTACTGTGACTCGGCCGCTGCTCACTTCAACAGTGACGTGGAATATCCTGGAAGTGAACGTTACTAAGAAGGTTGAGAATTAATAAAAGAAGACTAAGCGGAAGAACTAGAAATGGTATGAATGCAGGTACGCCATTGACTACGACACATCACCATCTCGGATAGCGTCTCTCACCAGCGATTTGAGTGGTCACAAGGACCCCGGCCAGGCAGGTGATACCTACCCACTTTGCTCAATGGGACAGTCAAGGTCTTCATATTTCGTGACCACGTTGTTGCTTGACCACCATGCGATTTCACCCAACTGTTGCTGGTCTCAGTATATAATGTCCAGAACGGTAAATGCTCAGTTGGCAAACGGGGTACGTGACCCAACTATCGCAAGCTGTGCAACGCGATTAGTTGACCAGTTAATCGCGCTTCTCGAAAGTTCCAGAATAAGCACCGACGAACGGCCACTACACAAGCTTCACTCTTCAGCATTCGCTTTCAGTGCCTTAACCTCATCAAAAGAAGGCGCAGTGACTTCGTCACATATGTAGGCATTGTCAAGCGCGACTGCGAACGGTCCAAGCTACGTCCCATTCAGAACGATTCGTTTTGATGTTTCGATTTTGTCAGCGCCCTGCAATAGTTGACTGATGCAGGTCCAAACTCGTATTTTTGATCCAAATTGAGCAAGAACCAAACATTACTCTGCAGTTACTCACAGGTATATGCCAACGGATTGCCATGATTCAGCATTCAGACTGCCAAAAAACTCTATCAATACAGTTAGACGTGCGTTAGCTTCCAGCGGGCCAAACAACCAGCTCACTGGTCTCCGCAAACAGCTTCCAACTACTAGTTGGCGTTGTGATAAACGGCGTTTCGCACAATTTTGTACATTCAAAACGTATCCGTGCACAATATCCCACAAGGTAGGTCACAGAAACAATCATTGCCCATCTAACCAAATTGGCAATAGACGTTTTATTGGTTTAATGTGCAGAATAGAATATCATTGAGTCCTTCCAAGAGTTTGTTGGCCACCCATAAATTGAATCTCAACTTTATTGATTACTGATCACCAGGCTTGTCTGCAATTAGACACTGCACCAGATATTACTTTTGTTTCTCATAAGTTATGGTGTTCCGTGGGAAAACCTGTATGCAAACTCACTACTCTCGTAGCTCCCACCGCTTTGGGTGGATTGTTCAAACTAGCATCAGAATTGAAAGCGTCGTGTCCCTCAATGGGAAATCAACCAAGGATACTTGCTACCTGTCATATGCTAATCTCAGTCTTCTGGGACTTGATTAAGTAGAGGGATTAGGATTATTGAGCCTGCCTGCCAACAGTATGTGTAAAAATCCACGCATTCCTCAACCTCCCACTTTTAATTGCATTTCACACTCATGAGGAATTGAGCTTACTGAACTTACTGCGCTCAAGTTCAAGATAAGTTGTATTCTCAGTCTAGGTTCAAACTTGTGCTCCATTCTAAAAATCCGGTGTATGCAGTTGTACCATTGATAGATCACGAGGTTCTAGGTCATTATGCGTACAACATATTCATCATAGGCAGCCTTAGTAATACTGTCTAACAAAGCCAACAACTCAATAAGAATTTATGCCAACTGCTCCACTGATTTAAATACTGTCCTAGAAACACAGTATCCACTGCTATACCAGACAATTTGTTTACAATTCTCAACGCTAGAAAATATTTTACTAAGTTGGACCGGTCCAACGCTTTACCTGATACCCAGGTAAACGAGTGGGTTGACTCAACACCGCCGAGCACGTCGCCAGGCAACGGATTAAGAAATGGCCCTTCACGTGGGGGCTAACTGCGAAACAACCAGGGTTCTCCTGGCAAATAAGCAGTCGTAGACAGTGAGCGTTAGTATTACCAGGACGTGATAGACTCACGGTTGGCACATAGGCTCTTTGACAGTACTTCGACATACCGTATTATCCCGCCACAAAAGAGTTTCGGGTGCCTCAGCGGGATCACATGGGCTCCCGGACAACATGCTGTCCGTCTGGCATGCTGCACGTATGGTTTGCAGACATCTCCAGTCCACGCCATCCATGGACAACTCCCAAGAAAGACGTGTGGATCACCTCGGTGATCATCAGCTCCAACGGGTACGCAGTGTTTCGGGTACGTTGAATGACTTGGCCCCATTCGAAGAGCATGTGAACCAATTCGATCACCTATCCTCGGCAAAAGGAGGTATTCATCTCAACAGCCCTGTCTATCTTAAACCCCCTGGCTGAAAAAGTCTACCACATCAGATCCGCCTTCTTTCGTGAATTCTCGGACGGCTGCACTGCTTCTGTCGCAACCTCCTGCAGGGTGCATTGGACACCCTGGATCGGTTAACTCTATCCGAAGGTCGTATAAACCGAACAACTATTGGTCAATGACCCCCTATGGACTGCGAACTCGATGCTTCGATCCGCTGCTTTGTGCGTTAAATTTTTTTCAAACCAAAGGCTCCAGGTGATGCACCTCAGGCCAACCCCTTTTTCGGCCTAGTCAACCGAAAAGCATTCCGCCCCAACAACTGTGAACTTAAACGTATATAACTTGCGAATTCCATAATATCTTCCCGTCACAACTCTTTGATCGAGGTGTCGGTGGTCGGCTTTCCTTCCTTGTTGAAGTTTACCGCACCAAACTAATTTGTCTCGTTTCATCTCCTTTTGTCAAACAATTCCTTACATGGTAATCCCCCAACCCGGCTTTCTGACACGCCAAAAACTCACCTCATTTGCCACTCGCGACGGAAGTTTGCCAAGATGATAGTGTGTCAACCATCAAGGTTCCTTCGCCTGAAGAACACAAACCCCTACTAGCATCCGAACATCATTCAAACTTACCATCTTTAATTTCCGAGCGTTTATGGTAACATATCACCAGGCGGCCCTTGCACGTAGTTTGGAAACCCTCGCCGTCAGTACCTCCTTTCTTGCTGAAACACAGTTCAGTGATGCATCTCCAATCTCCGTCAACCGCTTCATCATGCGGGTACAGTGTGTGTCTGTCTGAAGACCACGCGGCTCAAACCATTGACCAAACCGGTGTTGGAATTGTCCTAGGCACATACTCAGAGAAGGCGCTGCTTGACCGGATTCCCATCAGCAACCGCCTTTGCATTGTCAGACTCGAAGGTACGGTTACAGCATTGAGAGGCGCCCATCAGAGACACTGTATATTTGTTGTTGCGGCGTATGCTCTCACAGACTGTAGTCCAGACGCGGTCGAAGATGATTTCTGTCATCGATTCAATAAACTACACATCGCTCGGCGCACGAACATTGTAGTACTAGCCGAAGACTTGAACGCTCAAGTGAGCAGATTAACGGCTGACGAGCGCAATTTACAGGACCCGAACTCTTACGGTACTCGCCG
>LUCH01018240.1:0-16638 GCA_013368495.1 Paragonimus heterotremus
ACGTTTAAACGCGACACTGATAATCTTCCCGAAGAAGTTAACCTAAGTATCACCTTCGGAAGGGAGTGTGATGTATAAAGCTTTTTCAAGTATTTTCACAGTTGCTTTACTTTCAGGGGTTATTTCATATCAGTTCCTGGACAAGACGTTGTGTGAGATTGGTTGCACGAATCGCCCCACGCAACACTATTTGTTCGGCTTACAATCTATCCTGGGACCCAACTGGTGATGCTCTGTAGAACAGTTGGTTTACGGTGCGCTGAATGTTCAACAGATTTGTCAGGACGGTGTCTAAACAGGAGGTCC
Source organism: Paragonimus heterotremus (assembly GCA_013368495.1). Taxonomy (NCBI): domain Eukaryota; kingdom Metazoa; phylum Platyhelminthes; class Trematoda; order Plagiorchiida; family Troglotrematidae; genus Paragonimus; species Paragonimus heterotremus. The sequence goes on from LUCH01018240.1 coordinate 307, forward strand.
AAAAACAACAACCTTCCCCAAACCTTATACTCTACCGTGACTGAGAACTTTGACGGGATTGATTTGAAAACCTGAATCTTTCTTTCTACTTGTTCGCTGTTTTATGGAATCAGAAACATATTGTCCTCATCCCGTTTGTAGAGATTTAGTTCGCCCACAACTGGAGTTAATGTCAGTTCAACTTCGACCATGAACACCGGTTTAAACTGGGCCGAGTTGGTTTCCAATGGCTACGAGATCTATCTTACAGAAGCTCTTACCCGAAAAATTTGATTCAACATTCTCTGTGCAGGGTGAAAGTAAACGCCTCAGATAGTCAAAGAGATTGGAAGATGGATGGAGTTGGATGAAACAAATTCACATATGAAACTCGTCTTTTCGCCTAATGGTATGTTTGCCAATAAACACTTCGCATCAATGAAACACAACGCTTATCTGACAAGAAAACCATGGATTCTATGCAGCGCCCAATCTGCAGCTACGTACTATCATACCATCATGATCGGCATAATGAAGATTTAACTATCTGCTTGGTCTAGCAGTTGACTCACAGTTGCTAATTTTTATGAAGGATGATAAGATAAGCACGCCATCCTTAGACGGGTTACGTGTCTACCGTACTCTCCTGGGAAATTTGGCGAAGACTGTAGATATGTGATCTTTCAAATCTACAAAGGGTTACGAAGTAAGAGACTAAGTTTGATAGCGGTCTAATGGAAGAAACCAATGATGGGAGGCTGGGTTTAATGACCGATTATGTAAGCTAACCATCGCGCATAATCGATTGTAGCTTTGCTTTCCAGTGACGACTGTGACTGGGCGTATGCACAAGGCCATTCGTTTGTGCTTAATAAGACGTTGGTGTTACGCTGGTCCACATGGCTGTCTTATGAAAGCGTGATCGAAGTTCGAATCCTAGCCGCGGCAAAAATAGGCACTACTGACGAGCACTAACGACAGTGAATGTAATTAGGATTTTTCGTATTTCTTCACCAAGTCAGTCAACAATGTTGAGATCTCGAAGGCATCACAACATTGCCTTCTTAGAACAGGTGCCATTTCAGGTCGGGCAAGGCATTCACAAAGTGTACAGACTGACGGCAGACCGACAAGGGCAATACAAATCATGTTAAACTGACTGAGTAGTGTTTCTAACAATATGCAATTTCATTTATGACAGTGAGAGTTCGGGAAAACCCGACTGGTGCAATCAGGTTCGTAGTAGCCTATGCTGCAGCATACACGGCCTCACTCCACGCTAAATGTGTAGTGTAAACTGAAATAATGAAATTCTGAAGTGAAGTGGTATCACAGCATGCTAAGTTGGAGGATGGCACGAGAATGCACGATTCGTTGCAATCATTATTCTGCAAATTCCTCAACAATCGCGATTAAAATGAGGCGAAAAGCGAGTAGAAGAAATAAGAATAAGGCAAAAGATTATTGAGATTGATAGGGTTGGAGATCCTGTGTTTGAAACACACAGAGGCCAGATTATCTATGTAGTCCACTAACTCCTATAACAGGTTACGAAACGAACAGGGGCGTGAATATTGACTGATTTTATGGTTAAATCAAAATATCCAATCAAATGGTAATGTACCAATTCAGTTTTCAATGATGTGCTAACAGAATGGGAAAAGGTAGTGTTTGATAGAGTACGGTTGAAGATTGTACACCCTTGCATAGCATAAACTTACCATACTTAACAAATCAGACAAACTATTGAATCGTCTCATCAGAACTAGACCCAGTTATACAAGACACACTTGATGCTAGTTGTTCTGTCAGACCAGGTTACAATTGATTGTGTACTATGCACGTACAATCTGAAAATTGTCTAATTCAAATGAAGTGCACTCACAAAGACGAATCGCTGGTTGAGAGTGAAAGAATAAGACAAGAATATTGAACGCTGTGCATCGAGTAAACACATTGGCCTTTGTCTGTTCAATAGACTGTCTGAAGTCAAGTATAGATGCCCAGCCTATATCAGCTCTGCCATGCAAGCACCTGTTTTTGTCGGTGCACTCTCGCATAAGCCGATTGATCGTTTTACCTCAGTTGAACTCAGACGGAGTATAGATGCTGATAACTTGGTATAATCACTCGGCCAGCCTTAGCCGCTGCAGAGTCGAGTTTGCTTCAACGTAATTAACAATGTGTGCCCCATCCGGAGATCGAGGATATGGTTTTGTTGTCACTCAACCACAGACCTTCTCAACTGTTAAATCTCAAATACCCCTCATGTAGACCACTTCCCAACTTCATCAATGTATGATATTAGTAACTCCAAGGAAGAGATATCTGACGGAACCAGCTGAAGACTGCTGGGCTGATTTCTTATTGTTCGAAGTGCATAGCATTATATAATCCGATGTTCGTAGGATCTGACGGTTATGACGACCAGGTTGAATGAGTTCACAGCAAGCATTACACACATATGAACAACATTGGGCTGCCTGTACCTGTTCCATCAAATATGATGTGCATCTGCTCCAACAACAACGTTGCAGCGTCAGCCTTGCAGCCAATTGTTGAGGGTATGGAGATCGCTCGCTTACATTGATGACAGTCACGAGGGATATTGGAAATGTATTGATCAGTCCTACTTATATGTAGAGGGCAATTTAGCACGAGATGATCAAGGCTTACGGTGCTTTGTACAGTATTGTAGTAAACATGCTACAGAAGTTATTAGCGAAAACATAATGCCCCACACACAGGTGGACTAGAAAGTTTCGAAGATATTGGATGGTATATTTGGTCGAAAGCACCACGTCGTTTGGTTCTTGTGGCACAAACTGCCAAGCGAATCCAGCATAGCTACCAAAAGCTTAGTCAAGTTATCCACTTCAGTTCTAAGATATCGGCACCAAATTGTGTACGAATGAATTTAAACAGTTTGGGTATCGTGTTTAGCATGTTATCGATAAATGGAACGTTGCTGCACCGAAGCTTTCACCATTTGGACACAACACGTTTTGTGGTAATCGCAATTATAGCAAACCCCTGTCTGCAATATGGCGTGGATAAGTAAACAACACCAGACACAGTTGAATCTTATCTACATCAGTCTCACCCCCACTTAATGGGCAAACGATTCGACCAACCAATTCAGTTGCAGCGCAGATCGGCCTAACCACGGCAAATCCCACGTGACCTCTGGTCCTTTGTTAGCATGATATCGGCTACAAAACCGCTGAGGGAGGCTACCCAAAGTGGTTGAACCGTAGATTGTTACAGCTTGCTAACAACATTGTGTTATTCTCAATCAATTCATCAATATCCGCTTTAGCATTCAGAATAGAATTGTCAGACTAAGTTTGTAGGTCGCCGATTTAAAATCATTCAACAATCTGGAAAGACTATCGCGCAACTTACTTGGACATCTGCGGTAGTAATGCACTGAGTTCGTTGGTAACTTTCACTTAACGTTATAGTCGGATTTTCTGAAAACTCAGATTTCACACAAACCGCCTGGGTCTTACGAATGTGAGCCGTCTGAAGTTAACTGTGTCCAAGGTATTCACGCGTCTACATCCGAGCAAATCAAAAAGTTACACTGAAGAGTGTGCTGACTCGGGGGTGTTCAATGCCCTCAACCGGCAAAATGATAGCATAGTTTGCATAGATGACAGCAAGACGTAGATGATAAACTGGCGTTACAAATTCCCATTGTCCTAGCGTGTTCCTGAACTGAGGATACAAAACCGCAACACGATTGTCGGGACACAATACGAGGGCCCAACGGAGCATTTTATTTGTGATCGTGATTATTTCTATTGCACACTAATGTAGTAGGACGAAATTTAGAGGAAGTTTATGCTGTTCCAGTGCTCCTAGGATCTGATATCGGATTACCCACCTGTGTCTTAATAAATCCATCTTGGGATGGTTAGCATAGAAAGCCGTGTTAGATTTTGATGTACCGTTTTTAAACGATCCACTACTCTAGGTTTCTCATATCACCGCCAATCAAGTTTTAACAATGCTACGCTTTTGCATTGATTCGTTGTGGTGGCTCCTGATATAGTAGAAACGTTTGTACATGTCACGGTTTCGAAACACGGCTTAGGAGAACTGTGTTCCATCAAGACATCCAACGGACTACTCGACGGTTTCTAGTTGGATATGTAATCATCACATTTTGCCCACTATTTGGCGGCTGTTTTACAGATGTAGACAAATGTCATTTTTTCAGTGTGGCCAGGATTCCAAACAGTCAGTTAGTTTTTCCCGTACTCATTTCTTTTAATCTATCAATTTTATCCATGTTCGGCGGTGTTCTTGGGGTGTTTTTGCGGATATCATTTTTAATAAGCATTATTGCTCTTATTGTTCAGCTGATCATTACGAATGTGTGGGGAAGGTTCGGCTATCTTGATACGAATTGCAATGTTGATCACAACATGACTTATGTGCAAATCGGCCAAACGCTGACTGCACGATTGCAACATTTTAACGTGGAAACCCGTATTAATTTCTACAGTGTGTTTGTGACGATGGGTTCAACGTTGTGGATTAAGAGATGGATAAGACACCCGTCTGATTCGGACGAGGCGTTCTGTTTTCTAACTACCTCTCCAATCAAAACGCTGCAGGTTGTTCTGGAAGTGTGAATCCACAATTAGTTTCAAACACATTTTGCAAAGTAGCGTACGCTTACGGTCTCTGTGTTCGAAAACTGTTGAGTAAAGATGAGCGATCGTATTGTACTACTCATACCGCAGCTGCTCAGTAGTAGGACCAGAGCATATATTTTGACATAGTACAAGCCACAGGAAAAATGCAGGGAGGAGCATCAAAGTGCAGCACCGCCCATAATGGCCCCTGCTGTTTAAAGGAACTGAGCATTGACGTCTGTGACATCCGAGACGGTCTGGGCCCGAACACCGCGTGTAAATGAGCGGTTTTGTTTGTGGTCTCGTTTAAACACTTGTGTTGCTTTGTCGAGTGAACAACCCTTGTGTCATCCGCTTTCTTGGAGCACAACGATTAGTGCCGTGACCAGGATTGGAATATGAAGACGCCATGGCCGCAGCCAGTTGACGATGGGAACATCCGGAGCTTCCTGGAGTACTTCGAGGACGTGGCGGAAACGGTGGGAGTCAAGGCCGACCGTTCGAGACTGACGGCCCTGCGGATGCTGCTCAAGGGCAGAGCGAAGGCGGTTCTGGGGCGGCGCGAAGGGGCTACGCAAAGCTGGAGTGGGCCACCGCGAAGGAGGCGATGATCGCCGGGTTCGGCAGCCGAGCCGATTGGCAGGTGGCAGTGCGGCAGTTCAAGAGCGCTCAGCTTGGACCAGAAGGCGACGATCTTGTGTATGCCGTGTCACTGCGGGCAGCATTGTCAACAGCCTTGCCACATTTGGACCAGGATTTGGAGCGACGCATGCTGACAGATGAGTTCTTGGACGGAATGCAACCAGCAGTACGGGATCAGCTCAGGGTGGCTCTCATCGCACATTCGATGACGTTGGAGCGACTGGTTGATGCGGCTCGACAATTACTGACAGACAACTCCTTGACAGTCAGCAAGTTGATGATGAATGAACTAAGTGAACTGAGTGACCTGCGAACCGCAGTAGAAAAGTTAACTCAAGAGTTGGCCGCCTTGAAGATGAGGAAGGAGCAGAACCGTGGGACCGTCTGTCACAGATGCGGAAGACCTGGAGGCTGGCGGAGATTTTGCCCGCGTGGCGAAAAAAGGTTCCAGGTAAATAAACATTTTGCCGATTGTTTTTTGTCTGGGAAGGGTGATCCGATAATAGGGGCGGTTGATAAGACGGCAGTTCAGGCTAGGATAGAAATCAATGGTAGCTCGGAGTGCTGGTTGATCGACACTGGGGCAGCCATTTCACCGATTAGACCAAGGCCGGGAAAGGTTGTTCGGCCGTGTGCGATGGTCGTTCGAACATTCGGTGGGTTTACACTCAGAGTTACCGGCGTTGCAGAGTAGGATAATGGCCCCTGCTATTTGAAGGAACTGAGCATTGACGTCTGTGGCAGCCGAGATGGTCTAGGGCCGAACACCGCGAGTAAACGAGTGGGATTTTTCTGGTCTTGTTTAAACACTTAACCCTTGTGTTGCTTTGTCAAATAAATAACCCTTGTGTCATCCGCGTTCTTGGATCACAACACTTTGTTTGACCAAACTTATGGAACGCTGATTGAATCGTCATGTTCTCAACTTTCAGTGTCTCCGATACAAGTGGTTACTTCTCCTCCGTGTTCCGTGGTTATTCTGACGTTATTTGAATTCGTTCACCCTGAAGTATACTGGGAAATGCCCAAATTTTGGATATCCCATATTCATGGAAATATGATTGAGGCCACTTGTTTCCCGTCAATTCCGGCTTTTAAATGTATATCCGCAAACGTTATCGTGCACCTGCTGGGAAGTAGATAAAACGGACAGGCGAATCGCTTTCATTTCATACAGAAGCCACTTCTTCCGCAACTGAGTCTTTCAATAAACGATCGCACTGTGACCACTAAAGAAAGCCACATAATTACAACATTTGTCAAACAGAATGGAAAGTTTTTCATTCTTACTTGAACCAGTCCGGGTGGTTTAAAGTCGCCAGCAGTCGAACTGACCGCCAGAGTTTGCTTTTAGCTAGTAACCGCTTTTTACTGTTCAGTCATTAATTTCAGTGTGCACTTTTGCTTTATAAACGTAGCATACACTTGATAGGCCAGAATAACGGCTGATTCCTACAGAGATAAAATGATCTACCTTCGCGGCATGACCACAGGTTTTCAACGATGACGTTTTGCATGAAACCCTACTGTGATATTCTCCATCAACACGTCCCCGTGTAGATGACTTTCGGACTGGAGCTAGAGGTAATTAGATTTGAGAACATAGCGCTCCCTCCTTGCGAAACCTTATTTTTTTACGGCGATACAATAAGCGTTTTAAGTTCATTCTTTGAGGTTGAACATAACAAACCACCGATAGCATCATGTTAAACTTATAGTCAATTCAGTCACCCACTCAATCTATTTCTACCTAGTGAGTCCAAGCAAGAAAATGGAGTGTGGATCTGAGGATCAGGCAATATTCAGAATCTTGCTAATGTTTTCCCTGATTTCGGAGACAAAGCGTATTTTTATGCATTGCTGATTCCAACATCTGTTGCTCTTCCTCAATTACTTTTTTGTTGTTCAGCATATGAGCCAAAATGCACCGTTGTAGTCGAGTGTACCTTCAGGTAGGCAGCATCCTGATATTTTGACACCACTTTCTGCCTACTTTTATGGTGGGATAAATTGTTGGGAATATCCGATGGTCTTCACTTTTTACATGTGATTCTCTTATGTTAACCTCCAATCCCATTTTGAGGTTATCATCAAAACGGCAAAGCAAAACATCCGCCTAACTTCCTTATATCCCATAGGACGAATCCAAATTTGTTTATTACGTTGGTTTGAGAATATGTTATTAACTAACTACTTTATACATTCTGCCAGTTGGGTTTCTCAATGCCAAGAGATGTAGGGAGAAACGGAAGGGGGAATTTCAGTGCTCATGATTGCCGTTCAATTAAATAACTGGTTCAGTCCGCCCACCTGTAAATGCACTTGACACAGTCTCTTCAGGACCGCAAAACTTACTTTTTATGCGGATTGCTCGGTGTCTCTCCACCAAACTGATTATTGGGAATGCAAGATCCCGTACATGCGGCAAATTGTTTAACTGTCTGGTGGGCATGAAACATCACGCAGGTTTCCAAAAGGCGTTCGAAAGCACTAGTATATGGATGGTATGTAAGTTGATGTTATTCAAACGTGTGCATGGTGAAACAGTTACTCATGAGAAAACCAAGACACACATGCGAAGCACATGAGAAATCTGAACTGGTCCTCACTTTGACAATAATTTCGAGGCAGTTGACTACCGTTCAATTTGGTTCAGTTGGTCGATCAACAAATGACAGTGTTTAGCCCAATGCAGTAATATTACTTGGAATCAAGTACGCACATCTCAGGTTTGGTTCGAGGTGTTCTTCTGTGGTTTCACCCTACGGCGTGGACGCTGACTGTTGACTGTAGCCCATGTGGCAATAAACTTGAATCAGTATCCTCTCTACACCAAACTTCGAAATAGTTTACTGAATGCGTTTTCGTAAACGATACCGTTTCCTTGTTCGAAATGTTAAGAAGCACGTTGCAAGACAGATCCGTGATTCGCTTAAGTCACAAATGTTTTCTGCCTACGTATTTTGAGAAGAATGCCCGCTTCCCAATTCTAAGTGACCGAAAATCATTTCATTTTACAGCATAGGTATTTGAGTCTCATGGAATTGGGCACCTCAAACTGACCATCACCGGTATGCTATGTAACTGCAGAGCAACCGGGGAAAGAATTATCCATAGCCTACTGGTATTCTCTCGATTTGTTATTTTACACCTAAGGTGCACGAACGACAATTTTTCAAACTTTTATAGGATGCACAACCACCCCGAATAATGTGATGACAGATGCGTACATCTTTATCCATGTTTCGAGCTGCTTCGTCTTTATGGTCAAGGTCACGTCTCAGAACATTTTAGAGCATAACACGTGATTGATCCCGCCTTAGATTCACCGGGGTTTCATATATAAATGTAGATATTAAGAGCATGTGCATCACAAAGGTAGTATATCAACGTGCCTCGTGATTTAAGTTGAGTATATTTTTCGCTCCACGGGTTGAGATTTCGGTTCAAAATTTACTGTATGCATAACAGTTGTTGCATGATTTTGCTGTGTGCTGCAATAACTGTTTCCAACAAGCATTCTGCACATGTGCATTGAGTTACGCGCTTCAGTGTTCCAAAAACGACAAATGATATCAGGCGGTGTTTCACTATGTCGACGTATTTGACGGTCCGCAACAACAACGAAACATGTAGAAATAATGAGGTTGAAGTATTAAATTAATTTGCCGAGTGCAACCTCATGTCAACCGAACAACTATTGCGAAACGATGCAAAAATTCACCCTCAGTCCTACGAAATTTAATTGGAGTTTAGTTACAGCAATGCTGTCAGTGTGCTCGCATACCGTGTAGCGTGAACCGTCTGATTTAACTGGCAAGTCAAAAGTTGGCCAATAGCACTGTTCAAAATGGCTTACACCGAAAACTGTAAAAGAACCTACAAAGATAGTGCTGCTGTAAATTTGTCAAAAATGTGGCCAATAACTACGTTCTTCCTCACCGTTTTTCTGCTGAATCAGATATCCGCACTGGATCAAGAAGGTTAGTTTTTACTGTCATTTGACTTGAGGTCAGAAGATTTAACTTGTGAAACATTTTCGGACAACTCAAAATTTGTCGTTCATTCCAAAACATATGTACTTGGTGTTTAAGAAATGTCCGTGTGCAATGTAGTGTAATTCTAGTTAGCCTGAACATTGACAGTGATAGAAAGCGGCAAGCTGTAATATAACTACATGCAGCAGTTATTCATTTACCTCAACTGTTCTGTCGTCTTGACGTTGTGGCCTCTTCATTGATGCAATCCAGTTGGCCATACTGACTAGATATACTGTTCTACCTGGTAGAGCGAAGTCTTGTGATAGACATGAGCCAATGACTGAGAACTGCTCATCCGCTTAACTGTGACAAGCTAAAACCGGGAGCTGTTCTTGCCTGAAAAAACTTGAGAAGTCCCTGTTTACTCTTTACGAATTTGACGATAGCACTTCCTCTGTATGTCCCGAAGAGTGATGTTTTCGAATAACGGAGTGCGCTTGATACTTTATGCTTGGTATTCGCTCTGAATTAACATTTGTCTAAGTTGTTTGGTTGTGCTCAAGCTTGCCACTGGTTGACCTCAAAATATATCCTACAGCCCAATGCGGTATTCCTCATCGTGTTCTTTCAGTGAAGTTGACGTGACGGCCAGTTACGAAATTTGTAGTAAATTGCGATTTGTTAGGAACTTAAGCAAATATCATCGGGAATACCGCCCTCATCCAACAGCAGGGAAAGTCACATTTGGGTAAGATTCTTGTTTGAAATGTTCACGGGTAATTAAACAGTGGTCAGACCATTTTCATTTGAGTGACGGTTGGATAAGCAACCCGAAACTGTGGACAGACTGCTCTTGTTTCTGAGTGTTGTCGTTCGTTTCATAGGTTTATAAAAGCTGCAATATAAGTGTAGTTGCGTTGAAACCTCTCAACGCCACAAATATTATAATCATGTTCTCACTAATCAGTTGTGCTCAAAATAATGCTACTAGATCGTCATGGTAATTTGTTTTTCATAGGCCAATGCTTGTCTGTGAATTAATATGAAATACATCAATAAAGATGTACGCTGTTCGTGATGAATACTGCATTAAAAGCAACTCTTTGATGTAAGTGAATAGCTGCATGCACCACTCATATTTGATTGGAATTTTCAATCTAACCGTGCACAGCTCTTAATGGTAAGCACTACTGTATCGTTCGCGCACAAATAACATTTCCCTTAATTGAGAGTGGTTTCAAGTATAAATATGCATGTAGTTTATATTGTACGTAAACATTTTTGTCTGAACGATGTGCAAATATTTCGGAACGATCATGTCACCCCCAAAACCAGCATATGTACCCCGCCTCAGTTCACATCAAGATCGGTTGTACGTCTTGCAGGTAACATATTTGTTAGAGCAAAAAGTACGTTACGATTAACTTTAGTCAATGATGTGCTTATTGGCAAAGGCATTTTCACATGCTTGCAAGATCCCTAGGATCGCAGTGGAAGGACGAACGTCTACCGATTGATAGATACGCATCGATTTATAACGCCTGTTTTGAACTACCTGTCATAAGAAATCATACATTGAACGAACACTTGGGGTTGCAGGTTTACAGACTGTTTAAAACTGTGAGCAAACACTTTGTTTGCCGGGCAAGCACTTCTGCCAAATGATCATCAGGTTTGCCTCTCAGATTTTCTTCAGTAGGTCTATATGTATATGGAGGCTCCGATAAAATTAACCTTTGGATCACAAAGCATCCACGGACAAATCTGCGGTAGGACTGAACGTCATACTTCGATGTTACCTTGAAATTATGGTAATACACCTTATTAAATTGTTTCGAATTTTGTGCGTTAATCAAAAACTATAAATAGATTTATGCATGAAGTGTATAATTTCACAACTCTCCGCTGCACACAGTTTTTAGATGATCTTGCAAGCGCAAAGAGTAGGTTGCTCTGACACACTTCGTTTCAATATCACCATGACAATTTTCACTAGTTCAAATTTAGATCATGCAATTTTAATGCCCCGTCGTTTATTTCGTCCGACACATTTCATCAAGTGCTCGACTCATTACATTTGCGAATTTTGTCGCTTATCCCAATACATGGCTCCAATGAGGAATGACCGGAAATCTGCATCTACATAAACTGTACACCAGCCTCACTCCATCGAATACCCGAGTTGGTCGAGAAGGTGTAGTGGAAGTGCGCTCCAGTATGAGCGAGTCTCAACTCTGATAACTCCCTTTGAAAAGGCTAGTTGACATGTCTGTATGATCGTGACGACTGAAACATGTAGCTCTCGTTCTCATACATCGAAATAGCTTTCTGAACCTGTTCACGTCCACGAGCCTAGCATTGCAACTAAGATACACAATATGCCCACCTGTTTCGATCTATCATAAAATAATCCCTTACGTTCACTGCACACTGCGCGAATGACCTGGTTTACGGGAAACAGACGGTTAGCTCTGCAACTCAGTCAAAGTTTCCACATCACATATCTAAGCCAGTCAAATAGGGCAATCTTCAAACCTGAAGGGATTCTGGATTCAGTTGTTCAACTACAAATTCTATGAAGCCTACTGCTCGAGATACAAGTTTCAGCCTGTCATCCCACAAAATAAGGGAAACCTATCATTCGTTAGCTGCTGTACTTGATTGTCAGAGTGATTAATCTGTGTCGTCCCAAATCACTACTGCCTAATAACAGCAAAAGCACAAACAAAGTGTACATAACACGTTTTCTAACTATGACATCGCAAACGGTATGTACACATGAAAGCCCAAACAGAATTTTAAGTTTGTTCCTAAGATTTTGTTTCTAAAACAGCGTAGTTTACTGGTTTTTATTGGATATTCATTCAGTTTCCGATTGTTTTTCAAATTTGAACTTTCCAGAAAACCATGAAGGCCATAGATGCTAGGTTTTGTTTATACCCGCAACTATAGAATGTATATTCGGACGAGTTTTCAGCGTTTTCGTCACTACAGTTTTGCCAACAATTGTCATCAATTATTTACTAGCAATTAATTATCAACTATTATTATAACTTTTACTATTCAACATGAAGTCTAGTTATGGAGTTGTAAGTGATCAGTTCCAAACAAGCTGACCAAGTAAGCAACGCCAGTTGGTTTCAGTCGGGGATTAGTAGGGATATAATTCGTAATGATCTTGCGCTGCGCTTCGACTTACTAAAACATTAGTGGTTTGACCGGAGAAAAGTATTGAACTTAGTGAAACCATGAATGAAATGACAAAGTGTAGACGACAAACTAAGTAAGTGACCAAAAGGACGATGGAAATTAAATCAACAGGTGTGTATACTGAACTGTAAAAATTTGGTCATTTACTTCAGGTTGAGAAAATGGCAGAAAACTGAATCAACTATTCGCAGACCTAGATCTTTGTTGGTTGAGTTTACTAACCCTCGACATAGAGACAGTTTCCCGTCATTTGCAGGGATCATCCAGGACCCCACGAAAGAGGAGATTGTAGTAACCCCAGATAACTTATCTGAGACGAAGATGGATTCAACAATTCCAGCGAGACAGCCAACTAAAACCTACCCTCATCCAGGCTGCCTGTCAAGAAAATCTCTACGTGTGCTCCAAACGGATGTGGTGTCCAAGATTCCTTCTTCAAAGCCAGCATGTTGTCGCGTCTATTCAGTAGTTTCTTAGAGAGTGAACACGAAGACTTAGCAAGGGCACGCGTCTAAAGGAGTCCTTTGACGACAGAATCCGAGGATGATGAGCTGCTGGCAGTGCTGGGTAATCATGCAAGACGACCGAATAAGATCCTTTCCATTGGAGACTTCAACGTACCGGAAGTTGCCTGGATAGAAGAGCATCCACCGGAGGAGTCGTTTGGTGAATCTCTCCTGAAATTCCTATACGCCAAGGCCTCGATTCAGCACATAAATCAACACACCCGATGGAGACCTGGCCAGAGAGCAGCTGTGTTGGACCTGGTGATAATTGGGAATCTGAATGAAAAAAGATAATCTTGAGGTCGGACCTCTTATTGATCGAAGCGATAACGGGGTCATTAGTGTGACGTACGCGTTGGCGACAGTTAGACCCCCGCATAAGTGGCGTCGGGCCTACGGGAGAATCAACATTCACAAGATGACCAGGGAGGCGGAATTAAACGCGTGGCCAAAACATTGGCAGAATAACGATGTCGAGTTGATTTTGGCCAAGCTAAAACAAATTTACTGGAATTGGCAACTTAATTTCCTCCGCTTTAGAGGGTTATCCACCACAGAAAAACACCATGGTGGAAGCGCAGAGCAAGCAAGTCTCAAACCATGAAGCGTAAGGCTTGGGATAGATTCAAACGCACGAACGGGCACAGGCGTTATCTGGAGTGCTGACGGGCGCAGCGCTGGGTCAGCCAGGTTCAGCGGAAGTGCCGAGTGGTATATGAGGAGAACTTTGGCGCAGCAAGCCAAGCAAAACCCAAAGGCGTATTATACTTACGTCCAGTCCAAAGCCTTCCTCCAAGTGTTCGTTGTGTATATCATGAACAAACAAGCAGAAAACGCGTCCACTTATGAAGAGAAGGCCCAAACGTTGCTCCATTTCTTTGAAAAGCTGCATATAAAGCATGGTTGCAGGTCATCGCACGCTGACTTCGTGCATAACGTACCCATTATGGAGGAGGTGGTAGTCACTGCCAGAGAGCTGCGGGGTCAATTGGCTAAGCTGAATGGCCAGCCGGCCCGGATAACATTCACCCTGCAATTTTAAGGCCACTTGGAGACGTATTAGCTGTTCCTTTGGCTGGTTTATTTAACAAATCGCTAGGTGAAGCCAAACCACCCGCGTATTGGAAGGTAGCCGCTACCACAGCGATATCCCAAAGAGGGCAGTATGGAAGAGGCTTCAAACTACAGGCCCGTGAGCCTTACAACAGTCGTTTTGAAAATACTTGAACTGATCTTAAGGGATAAGATGGCGCTACATATCACTAAATATAGACTTGTGGCGGTTCAGCAACATGGCTCTGTAAGTAAGGGATCTCGCTTTTCTAACTTACTGGCTTTCTTAGATGATATCACCCTACGGCTTGAAAAGGGAGACTATGTTGAGGTCTGCTATTTAGATTTCAGAAGGGTCTTCGACTCCGTAAATCACGGGATTTTAATGTTAAAACTAGAAGCATACAATATATCTCCTTGTGTTTTAGCGTGGGTGGGGGCGTTCCTGCATAATAGGAGTTTCTGTGTGCAAGTAGAGGGTTCCAAGTCACACACTGTACGTGCCACCAGTGGTGTTCCCCAAGGGTTAGTTTTAGGTCATCTGCTGTTCTTGGTGCACATAAACCATTTGGCGAAGAGGATCAGCAGTCCCTGCTACGTGTTTGTAGATGATGTGAAACTCGTGGGACGGCCGAGCGAGCCTTTGATGCAGCGGGACCTCGATAGAATTCACCAGTGGACAGTTGACTGGAAACTTCCGTTATATTTTGCGAAAGGTAGACAGCTTAAGGGTGTTGAAAACGAGGACTGTCTTAGGTGGATAGGAGGGCTTGGACAACGTGTGCTCATTCCAAAAACTATCGAGATGAGGGATCTGGGAGTACAGGTCACTGGAGTCTTCATGGTGGTAACTAAGTTTATGCATGCGGCCTGTAAAATGAATCGGGCACTCTACCAACAGGAGAAGACGGCGGCCTCAAGGATACCCAGCGTTCTTGTGCCTCTGTGTAAGGCTTACATGAGAACGAAGTTGGAGTCTTGTGTGCGGGCCTGGTGTCCTTATTTGGTCAAGGATGCCAAGGTCATATAGAGGGTGCAACGTAGGTGTACGAAATTCTTCGTGAAAATTCGGGGACTGGACTACTCCAGCAGAAAGAAAACGAAAAAGAGGAGATCTTATGGTGGTCTTTAAGATCTTGAGTGAATAATCTGATGCAGGGGAGCAGCTGTTTATTCGGAACGAAAATTCATCGCTCAGAAGGTACACGTTGAGGAATGTGAAGGAAAGAGCCAAGACTGGAATCCGGATTAACCTTTCCTCATATAGAGTTGTAAACAGTTGGAACAAGCTACCATCCGAGGTGGTGTTGGTCAACACGGTTACCGACTTCAAGCGCAAGCTTCATGCTTGTTGGTGGGCATTATTTCCGGGCACGGAGTGATGGTGAGGTGACCAGAACCTACTTAACCTGATGGCAACACTTTCTCTTTCCTGTCTACATGTTTTTATGCTGTCCACTTCTTTATTACCAGTCATGGACAATTTGCATAGGACTTCTTCATTAGGTATTTGTCTCTTAGCTGTTATTCTTTTATCACAGTCAGAAAACTATTTTTATTCTGTCAACCAGGAGTCTGATGGGGATGTGATAGCATCACCATTGGCTCTGATTCTGTCTATTAATCTGAGTATACCATGATTGCTAACGGTGATTCCAACACCGCTTCCCTCCATCACTCAACCTCTGGTGCCCGAGAGATTGCTTCTACGGTCCTGTTGAGGACGTGATCGACGATATTCTTGCTGCTGTTCTGTGTTCTACCTACCACTGGAGATTTCAAACCATTGTTGAAGAGAAGTTTTTCTTCTCCATTTGTCGCAGCACGGTGAGATCATCCGACCTCATTTGTGAAAAAAACTGGACATCAAGCGGCTGCTTGTCTCCAGGCTTGTGATCTGAACTGAACTGAACTGAAGCAAACCAGCGAAAGTGAAAGTGTGTCCAAAAGCGACAAACAAGTCCGGTCGATAGAATAGATCCAGGCAAAATCCATATTGTTCACAATTGATTTTCTTTCAAATCAACTTATTTGCAAGATCACTGCGTGACGATCTGATTGTGTATGCGCGAATCACGAAAGGTTGCCTTCCTTGTACACGTTGAGTTTCCTTCAATTAAACATGCAAGATTATACTAATTAAAACAAAGTGTATATTGCACCGTGTAGATAAATTAAAGCTTGTCAATCGATCGTCACTTTAGAAGTATAGGCTTGTCGTAGATACTTGAAGAATATCCATTTCCTGCAGGTGGTCCACGACAGCCTTGCAAACAATTGTGATTCATTTGGCCATACTAACTACGGAGATATTGC
>LUCH01018241.1:0-16572 GCA_013368495.1 Paragonimus heterotremus
CCCTCCGGATCACAACAGCACACAAGCCTGACCACCACGCCAAGGTAGCAGAAAAGGTCAGGACCCACCACTGCTTACAAACACACTCTTGGTTTAGCGACTGTCCGGTCAAATCAGGAAGAACTGTTGTATCACTAACCCTATCGTCTTTTTGGTGGACTTTAAGCTGCTGCCAGTTACAAGGAAGTAAAGAGACTCCCGGATTGAATTAGTACTGTTGAAGACGTCGTTGTTATTATAGGAATATTAATTGAGTTGGGATAAGACATTTTCGGTTAAGTTTGGATTATTGCAACCAGTTTGATGTAACTGATGATAGACCGCTGGATAAGCCCTTCGGTAAATTCAAAACGACTGCTAGTGACGTCGCTCTGAAAACATCAACGTCGGTCGGTGCGAACTAGTCGTTGCCAGAAGCAGAACGTCTCAAGTGCCGGGGTGCCTTCGCGGTCACTAGTAATGAGGTTTCAATCACATGTTATCAAATTCGGTGGAAGCTTAGATCTTAAGAGGTGTTGTTCCTGTTGTCCACAAACCTGCCAATCTTCTACTCATAGTAAACAAAAGATCCATACACTGGCTTTCAAGTTATGCTGGTGCTCCGTTTCGCCCTATCAGCCTTTACATGTTTTCCGTGGGTTTCAGCTAGACGCAATGCAGTTGGTGGTACGTCAGGATCCGCGGAATAATGTTTCGTCGTCTTAATCGGACGATCATTTGCGAAACATTTTTAACTAACGTGACATATGCATAAGTGTAAATGAAATAGCTTTGCGATTTTGTTCCAATTCTTTAGTATAATTTCATTTGTCAAAGAATAGAGTGTCAACTATTTTTTCCTCAGTAGGATCTGTAATTACTTCTATTCGTCATCCATAAAGGCGATTTACTCTGGAAGGGTGTTAGCACAACTACCAGTAAATTAACGGATAATTCCTCATATCTGGTAGGGTGTACACTACCACTCTCATAATAACAGCACAAAAGCATGGTATGCATTTTTTTTATTGACAACTCAAACGATATTGTGAAGTTTCTCAACGTTGTATACGTCAGTCTTTATTAACTCAGTCAGTCGAACTTATCGTGATAAGCAAACAGTGATTATTCAGTAAAGTGAAGAGACCATTTTCCGTCATGAGGATCAGTCGCGATACAACAGTTATAAAAATAGCTATCACCATCAACAAGGCTTTTGTGCACTGACTGTATGTCAGACGACTGTACAACTGCCGTTCTCAACTGGTTAGTAAATTGGTTGCTGGCCGAATGAGAATGAATAGCCACACGAAGTTTATCAGAACGCAGGGTAGGGAACAATTACTAACGATGTCAACATGTACTAAGCTCCGGAATTGTATCACTTTTGTCCCACTTCTAGAAAATCGGTAGACGGCTCGAAGGGTATTCTCTTCATTTAAAAACTGAATGGTTGGGGATAGACTGAACGAAAATTATCTCAATGAGTTGGTGTACCTAGTGCTTTGTATTGCAAAGCGTTTTTGTTAACCTCATTGCGTATGTTTAACCTAAGGTAGCCAAGCAAACCGACTGATGACTGACTCAATCAACTAATCAGCCTAGTTTGATGTAATTGCACATCAAGTTTCAACGTCATCCAAAAGGTTATGTTCATAATTTCTTCTGGCTTAAAAGAGGGTCACAGAATGTTTCTGCTCTTGGATATAAGTATGGAAAAACCTACTAGTGAACCCTGTTAATGAATCAAGAAAAATCTGATCGAATTGATGGGTGATGAATGTGTGATCGAGCTGTTTTTAAAATTTCAAGGGAAATACAATGATGACTTGGTGAAATATATGCTCACACCGCTGTATCTTCTTACCGGAAACTTTCTGGAGCTTCCTAAAAGCATTTGGACTTCATTTTGAGAGTGAACATTGTTGCATAAAATCGAAGTTTGTCTACATTGGCCATCTTGATCGGCTCAACGTAACAATCTGAGTAATTGTGTTCACACAGGCCTCCGGGTGTCAGTAAGTCACATGTTTCGAAGCCATATGCTTGCAACAAATAACTAGGTTTTTATATAGAACACGAATCATTTTTTCGGTTATTCTTATCGAGTGCAACAGTACTTCATGATAACATTTATTGTCTAATGGGCAGTAAAACGCTAATCATATAAACTACGAAATGATCCTAAACGTGTGGCTCAGCGCCTAGTTACGTTTTAACTAATCTCTACACTAGTACATTTTTTCGTTTAAAGTACATCCTGAGTTTTTCAGACCTCGAATGAAGATTTTCATAACCTACTAAATTAAGGGTTTGGTAATATTGTTCTTTTTCCCAGCTTTTTGTCAGCTGTTGTATTTTTAAAATCTACTCTCAGACTCACCGATCGATCGGTAGGCTGTGATATGGCAGAAAACCCCAGTCAAAGCTTCCTAAAATCCAGATCCTTGTACGACGACCAGGTCTATCTGAATCATACAGACTACCACTCACGTTACGGTCTGAATTCATATGTCTTAGTAGCATCCATGGATTTTGAAAGGCACTGTGAAGTATAAAATGTGCTTTATTAAAAAGCAATCAAACCTAACCGAAACAGGACATTTATTCTACTTCCTCTTATTTGGGCCACTCAACTTAGCAAACAAAAATAGTAATTTGCAGTGTAATGGATGAAACAGGCAATATATCACGTTCTGATTGTGGAGTTTTTGGCTGAAAATTTTACCTAGTCCAAGCATGTGAAAACGGTTCTGGTAAAACACGGTGGCTCGTAATTGAATTACTCAATCACACTTGGAACGTAAACGTAAATAAAAGTGCAATAATTCATTTTTTCAGTAAAACAGACAACTGGCCTCTATCTCATAAGTTATGGTACAGCTAGGTCAAGTCCGTGAATTACTCGTTGGTTGACGGAATGATTCGGTTGGGATAAACTGCCTAATTTCAGAAAAGTGGTTGCATCCGATCCAAGGTAGATTATTTTAAATCTCAGCAAGAGGCACTGAGGTATTTGTTACCAGATTTCTATTGCAAACTGTCCTTCAACTGCTGTTACTCATTATATATATATATTACCGAAGTCGATGTCAAAAATCTTTAACATTGGCACATTACTACGATTAAACCGAACAAAACTGTTTGTTGTACTATATCACCTATTACTGAAGTAACACTTAACAAAAATCCGGTCAGTTCCATAAGTTCTAATGTGACTTTAAGTTTGAGTGTATGATTACACAAGAATGCAGCTAAATACGTCTGTTCACTGAACACAGCCACATGTAGACGAAGGGATCACCTTTTTGGAGTGTAATTTTGTCAGCGTCTTACACATTTTGAATACAAAGACTAGCTCTTGTTTGCAATACCATGGTTTCCCATACACCTTGGTTTTTTTCTACTGCTGTAACCAATGACGACGGAAACTGCGGCTAATCGAATAAACCTTGGGCTTTTAGTTACATTATCAAATATATATACAAGTTAAATATCCCTCTGTTAAAGAACTCCATCAAAATAAGTAGATGAGGTCTTAGTTAAATCGTCAGTGAAACTGACTAGAAATTGTTTGCAGATTGTTTCATGAAAGTGATTTTGAAAATGGATGCCCGTAACTTTCTTGATCAAGTACACACAATGTGATAGGATTATACGGACGGTCAAGATTAAATCCACTTCTACTTAACTGTTCTAACACGTAGTTTGCAATAATTATCTTCTCTATAGCACTGCTTCAACTCGTTGGTAGACAAAACGTTCACAAATTGTGTGCTTAAAAATTCCCGTTTGTCAAGAATGGCCGCAACAAAACTCAAAATATGTTCAACAGTATTGGGCTCTTAGAACAGTGTTCCAAGGGTCAGTGCTTTCTTTCGGCATGCCTGGGACAAACAATACACAAACCGCAAGCCTCATGCTGTTCTGCTCCCCCTCCCGAGCAGTCTTCAATTTAGGAGAGGAACCAGAATCTTTTGCATTCCTTCACACCTTTCGAGCTAATTATTCGAGTGGAGTTCTGACTTTGACAATGGTCCAGGTTGTAAGTGATCCATATTGTGGTAGCACATGCTGTTTTATTTGAATTTCAACCAAAGCTTTCTAGTTCACTCAAACAAGCCGCTAAAATGCACTCCAAGCTATCAGCGAATTTTTATCGCTCACTAGGCTGTGAAAACCAGCTTCGCCTCTACAACATCACACTGTTAATTGCCGCAATCACCCAATCCATCCAAAATGACTTTTTCCGCATCAAATATGCTAATTCCAAGAAGTGTGAAAATCGACCTACCTTGAACACCGTTGAATGTGGTCTTGATACGGCCCAGCCGCATTTTACAGTCTTCCATACACTGGCGCAAAAGTTTATCATAACATCTGCCAAGAGGGTTCTAGTCGAGATTTCCGTCTTAGAACTTCACTTCGTTCTGTTTACACTCGTGGATCGCGTCCCATCTATTAGACTGTTATCTCGTCTCGGTTATACAACTTTACGACCTCTGTATGTGACATACGTACTTGATGTTGTGCAGAATAAGTAACAGTATACAACAGTTTGAAGTAACGAAATAACATAACTATCTTCTGGGGGCTCAATCGCATTTGTGCACAAATTCAAGAACATGTCATTCTTTGGCTGTGTCGAGTTAATATCTGAAGGCCTGCCGAGATGCACAAAGCAAGGGTTTTACGGTCTGGCCCAGCATTACTCTTAATGTATGCGTCACCTTTTAGACTGTATTTTCTTCATGATCAATTAATATTAATCACTGTTGATTTCCTTGGCAGGCGTTTTGTTTTCATTAAAAATGTTTGTTGCCTATGAAACCCGCAAACGTAAAGCATGTGTTGAACGTCCCTATAATTTTTGACATACTGGTGATTAGAACTTAAGTATTACTGATGAGTAGTCGGGGATTTGGTTAATTTCAAATTGAACATCACTCACAATTGATCGCAGCTGTCGCATTCCCATAGACTTTCCAGTCGGCCCCTTTCGAAAAGAAGCACTAGACTCGAGTTTCGCTCTCATTAGAGCTCGTCAGTAGTGCATATCATCGCCACTGCCGGGACTTGAACCACGGACATGCTGTTCATGAGAAGATGATGGGCGAAAAATCACTATCATAGGCCAGTATTCCCTAGTTTTGGCGGGATCGTCCACTTCGAGTGTGTGAAAACATAAAGCGTTGTTAATGAGTTAGTCAAGTGTAGGGGCGATAGAAAAGCGCTTTCAGTTTCTGAACAAGAATAGGCTGCTCGTGAGTGACATTCGGCCTGTTTTTCGTAAATCCACTGTTAAAACAAACTCCTGCGTCCGCTGGAACAGTAGGGTTACATACACTATGTACACTGAGTTATATTAAGTATTGGTTTTACTTACCATTGCGCTGCTCTTCATGTCCATGAAATGCATACTGAGTAGGGGGACGACGATTTCAAGAGACGAAGCTTGTGACATGTGGCTTACAGAGGTAGCTATAGATAGCTATCAAACTTCTGGGGACCTCCAATCTAGATCATACAATCACGAACTTAGCTAAAAATATGTCTACAACTGGCTGACTCAATAGTTTTGTCACGGTATATGTATCGAAATCCGTAAGTGGGGTAAGCAAGCACTGAACTGAATGTCTAGTGACAAAATGACATCGATTTTATAATTCTCTATTTCGGTGTAACACACCAACCGATGCACGCATTAAGACCAGTGAGTTAGAGGCGGATTCAGGTGAATAAAAGGCATATATAAAATGTTATCAACATGCACCAGTGTTTGTTAATCATTTCTTGTATGACGTACACTATTGAACGGCATGGTTTTTAATACTTTAACGCGATTCAATCGGACTATTTTCTGATGTTAACAGAGCAAAAGATGCCATGCTCGTAACCAAAAAATCCATGTGAATCATTCAACAGCTGTTTTTGTTCGTTTGTTTCAACAGTTTCGGATAGAATTCACATCTCCACTGAGACAATGAAACACTGAAAGCAGTCAGACTACGACCTTGGTTTGTGGAACTGGAGAATCTGTATTTTAAAAATTAGTATTTAATTATGCGGGAAAACTCACACAAAATAAAGTGGCAACAGTCTCACAAAGTGCGTTTCATATATTTCAGTCAAATTCGGCACATTCACCTGACAACTGAATTAAATCAACCAAGTTGTTAAAGTCTGAACTTTGTCATTGATCCTTTTTGGTTTGTCCTCAACATTACCGTTGTATCTTTGGGTGCTCTATCAAACTGTTTACTGCAGTATTTGGTTCAGTGCTTAGAATACAACAGTTGAGCAGTACTTGTGAGGAAAATTTTTCTGGCGATTTCGAGAACAGTACAGCGTCCGCATACATTTCCCTTGCTCAGACACTAACAGTGTAGCAACGCCGCCTTGATTCCTAGCCCAGCCCCCCTGGGGCAATTGAAAAGGAAAGGTCAGGTGAGTCACATCACGTGATCAAGTGTCACTCACGTCTACGGGTTGCTTGTGGTTGTACGTCACATCTCATCTGTGTGTAACTAACACAAATCTGGAAACGGGATTCCGGAAGATTTGAAGGTCATGGAAACTAAAGTAAAGGGACCGACTGGAAAGTCTACGGGAATGCGACAGCTGCGATCAATTGTGTGTGATGTTCAACTCGAAATTACCGCATCTTGATGAGGAAGGTGTTGACGGTATAGCGGAAACGAAAACATCACTAAGTGGAAGCCCTTTAACAATTGTGAATGTATCTTCAGGGTGAAATCATGCTTGTCAGTATGTTTGCGAAAAAAACTGTTTAACTCAGCATCTGGATCATTCCACCTAGAACTTAACGTGGTAACCTTATATCTTATTTTTGCAACCGATATAATGTGCATCTGCAACCGAACACTGGAAGGTTACCTGCTCGGACAACGTTCGAATGAATTTGAGACGTCTGACGGAAAGTATACTTATGGATCAAATCTGTGAATTTATAATTCGGACTGAGGGTTTTGGACGCCGATCCTGTCACTTGTATTGGCAGCGTTATGCACCAGAAGAATTGACATCCCCTTAACCCTGTGACAAACTAGACACGAATATCCAGTGAGAAAGAAAAATGTTTCGTTGACCTCCTACCCTCACTCAAGACTGAATTGTACTGAACCCCACCTTTGATGGAGCATGGTGTCATACCAGGTAAACAATCATTCTCAATTTTCTCAATAAAGAAGCGACTTTGTTCGTTGCTGATAGTCACACACTGAAATTATCAAAACTCACGGAACAACTAAACATTAATTTGCACACTTGGTTGTGTTTGTTAGAACAGCTGTTTATCCCTTCCAAGTTTTGTACACACTCATTCGGACACGGATACACGCATGCTGTCTTCAACCAAGAAGTACACCTGGGATCAATAGCAATAACTTATGGACAAATCAGGTTGGAATGTTAAGTTATTCCTCTCCACTTTCACATTTCAGATATTAATTTCAGATTCCGAGCACATATTCAACTATGTTGAACATTTCACTTAACCGCCATTAAGCATTTGTGTCTGGATGGTATTTACCGACAACCTTTGTACGTTCATATATGAACAGTGAATGAAAATCAAACAGGATGTGGATAGGTAAACTAACAGATTTACAAAGGGTTCAAATGGGTATTGGAAGCTAGAATAGTTAGATCAAACAGCAACGAAGGATTGGCGATGTCTACACTTTCTGTTGGAAATGGTTACTATAATTGACGTCTAGAAATTAACGTAGAAAGACTGTTGAAAACAACCGAAGCTGGTCCGTTTATAAGAGGGTCGAAAAGATATTGGCTACGTGATTTCTTTGTACTATACACATTCTGACGGTGCTTAACTAGTGATGGTCAGTACTTCATACTTCACATGTGTCCGTGCCAATCATTTGCAATAGACCATCAGTATGTTTCAGTGAGAAAGATGTTGTTACATATGACACAACGCCCAACCGAGCTGGGTAAATTCAGCAAATGTCCTAATCCAGATCGTTACCTAATTTACCAGGCTTAAACTGTGACACAGTAGAGCTTCAGAAATTTAATATGACCACAACTTACTTAAAAACGTGTAACCTTGTTTTTCTGAAGTTATTGCAGCATATAACAAAAATACGAGGAACGGTATTTAAACTGTAACATTGGAGTTATTCACATTCAACGTGCCCATCTTGTTTTCAGTTTTCGCTGGCATTAGCTGTCTTACCGTGGAATTTTGAAAAAAACGAGACATCAAATTGTGATCCAGCTGAACCATTAACTATAGCTTGATTAGAGACATTTTGTTGTCTTACGTTCATCTTCAATCAGGAATGTACTAGTTCAGCTCCCTTCAGTTTGTCTTCACCGAATGGTTTGGAGGGATACTGCAGTCCCCAAGTTGCTTGCATGCTTTGGCCACATTCATATACCACTGAAAAATAATTTCGACCATTCGTACCTTTTTAAAAGTAACCTGCACAGTGAGATTCTGTCAGCTCCAAAGAGTTCATGAAAAGATCCATCTGGTGTCAAGGGACTTACAATGGATGAAGCTGAGTGTTCTGATGCATTGACTGCAATAATAACTGTCGGTTTTATTTGTTAAACAGTGGGCTTTGTCTTGTCCATTTATTTGTTTCCCTATCTCATAACTTCCGCCAAGTGGATCGTTGTTCATTTGTGTAAACGTAGCTACATTTTCATGTGTGACAGGAAGGCATAGAATGTTAGTTCCTAGAACATCTCATGGGTTGCATGTCAATAATATGGGGGTGAAGTGCATCTTCTGTGCATGTTTGAAAGGAAAGTCACCTTTCGCACATGGAGAAACCAGAGCAGATATTTATGCTAGCAGTTGTTATGTCAAAAAGAGGATAATGCATAGAAATAACTTCCGAAAGTTTGCCTGTCAGCATAAAGATTGTTGGTTGAAGTCACATCCTTATACCCTCAACTTACCAGCCACCAAAAAGCCGTATGCGGTTTGGAGTGAAGTTATCGAAGAAAAATGAAAAATTGCTCTTCTCTAAACCTAGTTAAACTGAAGTAGACATATGAGGGAATAAGAATGTAGTCTAGTAATACCTCACGACAAATAAAATAGCCCCAGAAGTTAAAGGATACGGCTTGTTTTGCTTTATGCCTCAAACACAGTGGACCCCATAGACCAATACAGGCATCAGCTAGACATGCAGAACATAACTCATAAATGAGTTATTGACTTTCAACTTCAAAGCTTGCCGCTTATTTGTCGCGTGTACAACCAAATATCATCGGGCACACCCGGTAGCAGCCTGGAAATTAGTGGGGTGTCTATGACGAGTGTTGACCAAAAAGCAGGCTATGCACACCTCCAAGAACCCAGGATGATCCCACTGGTTACTGATAAGTTTGTCTGAATTGGCTCAAAGTAACTGGAAATCCGTTTAGAACTAATTGCAACTTACACATCCAAACAAACCTTTCAACCAACCTGCTTCCGGGCAGAAGCACCTGATCCGAGCATATTCCCGGAACAACCGAGGGCTGAACTCGAGTCCACTGATCTCACATTACCTAATACCGAAGTGTAATATTCAAACGCCCAACCACGTTCGTTTGCGGGAAATGTACACGTTGTTTGATCGTCTCAGAAGGGGACACGACAAATGCTTCCGTACCTCTGACCATTGACCCAATATTAGGACATCTCAGTTAGTTTGTAATCACAGAATTCCATAAGCTTACCCAGACAAAATATGTAATAACAGGAGATAACCTTGGGTCTCGTCCTTCCACTCTCAGAACGACGGTTGGAAAGTCTGTCCAAATGCGAAAGTTGCGATCATTTATGACTGGTGATCAGCTTACAAACGTTCAGCTTATTATGAGTAAATCTGTTTCCTGTTTGCCAACACACAATTAGGGTGAAACGATTACGGTTGAACAGCCCCACAAACGTGATAAACGCAATGGTTCAATGGAACATTTCCTCAGCTGTGTATAAACCCACTTCCAATCTGACAGTGGACCCTCAGTGATTTATATATAACGCACGTATACGGTTGATTAATTTTTCGTAACATTTCCAACTCAGGTTTTACTGCACATATGTGAGACTAATTTGGTGACACTAATTGGCTTTGGTGGGCGGAAGCAGGGTCACAGTACAATCCAACTTCTCAGATCTACCCGATGGCCTAACAATTTCATCTGATCGTATGAAATTAGTTTGCAAGATTAAGTGGTTTACAAAATGATGTGCACTTGGTTGCAAACTCCCAAAGCGTTCAGCAGTTAACACTTGACTTCGATTGTTGACAAATAGAACAGCGAGCAGCGAACAAAACAAAAATGGGTTTACTCGTTGACTTATCAATGTGCATCTAAATATGGCGCAGAGAGCGCGTTTCTCTACTTAGCGAACTCTCGGATGTATATTTTGAGGCTACACCAGCTATGGATGTTACCAAGACAATCCTACAGAGTGAGGGTGATAAAGTTATTCCATTAGGTGGCGTAACACACATCCATCCGCGCTCTTTCACTCTACCAGGTTTATCGGAACGTTTTATTGCCATCACTGTCCTCATTACTACTACTATTACTGGTGTCCCAAATCATGAAATTATTTGATCATGGTGGATAGTTAGTATGAATGCCCAGCAAGTCGTAAAACAATAACAGCCGTCTCAGTCAGGAAGGATGCTCAGTCTAGAAAACCGATTGTTTTCGGATATCACATACAAGGTTTCTATAAATACACGACATCCATTTGCCTGACGGACGTGTTTCAGCATGGATTGTTAGCCGTTCGAGGTTCATTTACTTGACAAACATTATCACTAAAACATATCCGTTTCAGGCTATTTATATCCGCTTCCAGTCTTCGGAAAGCTAAAGATTTCAATTAATTTCAACTTATGAGTAGCCATATTTCTATTCCTGTTACATTGTTTGTCAGCACCGCTGAGTAGTGTACAGCATTTCTCACGTTTCTAAGGTTTCTGGACCCTGTGCTACCTTCTAACGATATCTTTTTGAATGACGTAATGTAACCTTCTGAGTTATTATTCATATACTATTCACATATTATTCAGGCATATGTTGTTACAACCCCGACGTTTATAAGTTCCGTCTCACCATTCTGATCAATCTTACACACTGGAGCCTCTGTTGACACTAGCACATATGCATCCCCACTAACGAAACAGTATTCTTGAGCCTAAACCGTTGACAATTGTGTTTCTTGGGCTGAAGATATTTTACTGTTTCACCTGAGTTGAACATCTGGGTCTTACCAAACCACTGGAGTTCTAACCGCTCGTTTGCGTACACTGTGGAAGGCGTCCGATTTTGTTCAGCAGTCCCATTTTGGCTATCAGTTTTTGGCCGAATTAATACACTTGGGAAATGTTCAAATGTTTTGAGAAATTTGGAGTTCAAAGTGTCCAGTGTACCCTAAAAGAAACGGAGACTTCTTACCTCAATATAAGATCGGTGACCAGCGATCCGGTGATAGATTTTATTCTTAATTCTCTCCCTTGGTTACTAATTAGTTCCCGTTTTTTGGAGCATTCTACTAGACGGGCCCGTATACCTGTGCTTGAAATTGTGTTTTGAATGCGCCCCGTTCTTAACTGATATGAGCATGTTTGATGTTCTACACCCACAAAGTGTACATCTTGATCATTTAGTACGACCGTTGGTTTCTATAGTTCCTTTTGATGTATTTCGTAACCATATCACGCACTAATTTATAATTTTGTTCACGTCAGTTTAGTAGGTGGATGTGCTGACTTCCGCCAGGGTTTCAGTGAAGTAGATTCACTGTAACTATTAAGTGTAGGCTTACAGTACTGTTGGGTTTCACTGCCTATCACCTTCCAGTAAACTATATTATAAGCAGTATAATTTTGGTTTAACTAGATCGTACATGCTAAGCATCTACTATGTGACATTTCACGCCATTTTGCTGTAGCTTTTAGTCTCACTTTTATCAAGGCGTTCAACGCATGGGTGTTTTTAGAACTTTAGAACTGGGTAATAGGAAACACGAAGGAATACCCAATTTTCCTGTCTAGGTACAGCATAGTACTACAACCACAACGGTGGCTAGATTTAGCGGAACAACATATAAAAATATTAACTGTGCAATCAAGCATATAGTGCTATATGCAGTCGTTTTGCAGTCAGTTGCAATCACCACATCCACCGCAGTCTAACTGATGGTCAGGGTGAGTATAGCAAAGGCAATTATTTTCTATTAGCATTTCAGAATTTCTTAGTTGCAGTTTATCATTTCCGGTCCAGTTTTCGTGAGTGGTAATAGGATCTGGAATATGCTGAAAGGTAGAACCGCTAAAATCACGCAGCACTTCGTTACAGATAAGGAACTAATATACAACTTGATCAGTATGCATGTGATGCGCTGAAACTCTGACAGTTTGGTTACGGGGTACAAGCGAATGCCAACAGTACACAGCATAAGTTTCCTCGATCGGCAGTTTGTTATTACAAAGAAGTACAACCACATCAGAGTGTAGAACAAATGTAACGGACCTCAGAGCATGTTTCTTTAAAAACTCGGTCGGACGTTCTTGTGTTTCGGCATGCCGAGCATTTAGACGCTGTATTAAAGACTGTCAACATTTCTATCAGACTCCGCAGAAAATAGGATGACTTGTGGATGTAATTGTGTTACTTAGAACTTTCACAAAACGGTTGACCTGGTGCAACTAGTGAATAACTACAGCCTTTTCAAACTTCCATCGCCCATCACCTACAGAAGCAAGTGTCGTGTAGTATATCTTTGACAACCTTACAATAATATCACTATTACACTTGTTTCTGCCCCGCCAAATAGCGCCACATCTCGTGAAGACTCTCTGTCGATCAGAATGGGAGACTTTCAGAAGAATATGCACTGGGAGACGTACCCTCGTAAACGACCGCCTAAAGAATTACATCTTGCTATTTTTTCTTTTGTACTACTAGGTTCACATAAGCTAAATAAGATTAGTGCCAGATAAAATTATCAGATTCAAAGTTTGCCTTCGGTTCAATCATTGTAGAGCACATTTATGAAATAGGACATAATTGTACTCCATTAGAAGACACTACTGTCAGCCTTTGCCTGTCTTTACTGAGGCTCAATTTTGAGTGGCTGGTGAAAACCATGCATTGCAGTGTGTTGTGAACAGGTGATTTTTGGCTGCCTTTCATTATTTCTTGGCAGATCGACCGAAAGAACAGCGGCCTACTAAAAAGTCGTTTGTGTGTATTGGTTATTTTAGTGATCGTAACTCATAAATGAACTTCATGTCACTGTTGGTCAGCTGTGTGTATAACTACGATGTACAAAATTCCGACAGCAGTACAATTTTGGTGGCTCCAACATTACTGCTGCTGGTACTGGGTAGAAACTTACTCTGGGATTGAACTAAGTATATATACGAGCATTGTTGCACATTACATCTGACGTCGTGGTCGGCAAAATTTTTCGTTGTGGACTTTTCATTAAGAATTCACTCAAGTTGACCGGACTATAGAAGACAAACTGAAATGTTTCAGACGTTGTACTCCATGTAGAGCTATAGACGAGGCAGAAGAAAACACCTCACTTTCTCAAGATTACTGGCAAGTATGTTCACTTGTTTGCTAAAATTCGAGCCTTCAACATTTCCCCATTTTACTTTCGTGCGCTTCTTTGAATTATGTTATTTAAACATGTTCAACTTGTCAGCTTTTAAGCTGCGGAGAGAGGCAACTTCCATACGTTAATGAGAAAGGAAAATTGGGTATTTTGTGAACATATACTCCAACTTCAAGCTTGAGCTGCAAGATGTACTTGGGTGATCGATTACAGTGTCAGCTGAGTGGTAGAGTAATCGTAGGATTTAGTATCTCTAACACTTAAAAGCTTTTCTCACAATAGGAGCCAACCCTCCAGTCAGCTACCGTCTTACAGGAGCAACTTTAAGACGGTTAGGCTGCAATGCACAGAGACAAGTTTGTTATAAAATCCGCATGGCTAGCCACCGAAAAATACGGGTGTGAAGGAAAACTGACCAGAGACGTGTGTCGACCGAACAAGGTTTGTTCAAGCAAAATTTGTCTAATACTGGAATAACTCTTAGTCACGTGGTCATAAACTTCTTCGACTTAGGTGCCCGTTTCGCAATTCTATCTACCATGTATGTTGTAAAATAGACCAATCTCAAGCCGTTTGCAGTAGTTTGAACAGGTGCTTGTCCCATACTTCTTCTGAAGAGCAGAATCTCTTTCCTAACTCAAAACTCACATTGGGATATCGCACATTCTAATAGTTCTGCCGGTTTTAGACGCTATATTATACAACCACTTACTGTTAGCTTTGATCACAAACGTTCTTTTATTAATGACGGGGATAGTGTTGAGCCTTTTATCACAGTTGACTATATGAAGATATGTGAACCTTCTGCTTCCTTGCCGTCTATAAGTATTTCTGTTAAGGGTATTACTGAGCATACTTCATCCAGTATTTGTAGTTGTGAACTTTCGCTCACAAACCTACCCCAATAGTTATACACATGCGATTGTTATTGTTTCTGGTCCATCTATTATTGATCTTCAGTGTTTATGGTTTAAGGATGAAGTACCCGTCTCTGCCGCTTCTCTTTGTGTATACTCGGTTGCTTGTTCCTGTGGCATTAGTTATATGGGTCGCACGATCAGGTGTTCAACTGAACCTATCTGTGAGCATCATCCAACCTGGATCCATAGCGGAGTCGCCAAGAGAATTACCAGCGCAATTGTTGCACACTTTGTTGATACACACAATACTGTCAACCTAGACTCCTCTTTTCGTCCGATTTACCGAGTCAACGTCAGTCACTCGAAAGTTGTTAGATGCCGAATTTTGGCCACAGCTGAATTCGCTTAAAGAATCCACCCTTGTGCACATAAAAGCGCTTTGGTCAGACATTGGAGGTGCCATGGCCAACGATCCACACCACGACCGATCAAAGTACTATGATTCCAGTTGCGTCAGAATGGCGAGGTAGTCGTAGAAAAACGTTGTTTCCGTGTGTGCACATGACGTGTCTGACCTCATTCGAACTTGCTACTTGTTTTTGTTCGTTTTACCCTCAGAACTCTGTTTCATATAAATTGTTATGTGATTAGCCTAATGACGAATAACCGAAAATGAGCTTGTTCGCCACACTATTGTTTTCTGGTGACTTCCAGTGTTACGTGAATTAAATCGGTGCTGACATGTGTGGTACACCCGTTTTCATGGAGCGTCGCATATCTCCGTTTAGACTTTGTGGTTTCGTCCGTAATACTTTGTCTGAAGTAACTGCGGATAGAATACTGACTTATTCAGAATCTTCTTTGTAAGCTATTCTAGCTGTAAAGTGTTTAAAACGTGATGGCCAAACAGAGCAAGCGTGAGGTGGTTATCATTTTAATTGAACCTAGTGCTTGTTACCAAAATGTTGTACAACCGGAAGATACCCGTTATCGATTTGTCGGTTCATAGTGCTTCTTGAAATTTGGTATCAACACTGTACGTCTGAAAACTGTCCTTGACTTTGCATCCAGACTGCTGATTACAATAAACATCAATTAGTTTTATCAAATATGATTTTTTACCTTCTGAATTGAATGTTTCCACAATGTTTTTTGCCATCAAATGCTGTACAGATTCGCTCCTGATAACACAAGTTTTGCAGTTTGTCAGAATGATACCATTCTGTACAGCGCTATCAAAAGTACTCATGATGACAGATCGCTTGTCTTACCAGAAAGGTTTTATGTTTACGAGTTTGCTGACAAGTCTCTCCTTTGTACTATAGAATCTTCTTGTTTGCTTTCCTGCCGTTGTTTTCTTGCTGTTTGACTCGTGAAATCTTGGGTGTCTCCGATCCCGGGCTGTTTTCATTTCTGCCTAATGCCTCACCTAAGACTGTTGATGTGTAGCATTTACTCACGGTTTTGATCTAACGTCACTTTCTTTTTACGTTTGACTTTTCCTCAGAATTACCACCTTTTTTGTTTGCTTTCACAAATAACGTTGTGTGACTTGGTGATACG
This sequence comes from Paragonimus heterotremus, assembly GCA_013368495.1. Lineage (NCBI taxonomy): Eukaryota > Metazoa > Platyhelminthes > Trematoda > Plagiorchiida > Troglotrematidae > Paragonimus > Paragonimus heterotremus. The sequence goes on from LUCH01018241.1 coordinate 16,030, forward strand.
GAGACTACACTACTTTAGTGCACGGCGCACTAAGTAGTTTTCTGAGGTACGAGTTTACCAGACGCGAAATGTAAAAAGGCCATCCAGAGGAGAGGACGAATATTTATTACGCGAAATATACAAAAGGTTTCTTAAAGCACTAGAAAGGGCATGGGCACGTAAGTCAGCTAGAAAAGCTAGAGATCGGCCGTCGACAAGAGAGTAAACCGGAAGAATGTGACAAACGTGTGCCTTCGGGTGCACACTACAGTCACATGGCATGCAGACAAACAATCGGACAGCATGCATCTTGCGAACTTTTTGAATATCCTAGGTATATAATGTGTAGTGAGATCACCTTCGACGTCCCTAAAATCCTAAACTCCCTGTGACGTGAGAGTTGCTTTGCCAGTACCATCGCGTCAGTTCACATTAATTCGTGAATGCAAATTTACTACAAACCACTAACATCAAGGTTAGTGTGTTGGCGTAAGTATTGCAGTTTTGCTTATAGCTGTATAAAGAATCTGCGCCATCTCCACCACTGTAGGCTGCATTCACTGA
>LUCH01018242.1:0-16534 GCA_013368495.1 Paragonimus heterotremus
GATATTTAATTTTCATGTACATCGATTCTATTAGTACCGTATTAAATCCAGTTTTCACGAGCGTCTTCTCATTAACCGTTTCGAAGATAGATTATCTTCTCTACCGTTGGATATTGAGAAAGGCATTTCTGGATTAACCGATTACGCGTAACTCGTTGTGGACCTTGAATCGTTAGCGAACGATTCAATACGAACTGCCTACTGCAACTAGTACGAGGTCTTCTCTATATTGCTTGCGTGAGAGTTTTCAATTTGAGTACGATTTCTAGGGCTATTCGAAGTCCTCGATTCCGAGTATTACAGTAGCCCGCAAATAGTACGTAAGATGGAGATGGTCTGGTGTAATCTAGGTAATCGAACTAACAGGTTGTGCAAAATTAACATCGTGAACGTAAAGAAATGGAGGGAGATGAGTGAGAGGTTTGTAGAACTGCCCACGAAGACGAACCAGGCGAAAACCTGCGCGTCCATGTGGGTTGGCAGAAGAACAAGTATAAACTTTGCAGGAAACAGCATTAATGTTGAGCACACAGAAAGCCAGAAGGTGGGTTGAGAACAGGTGGTTACCTCCGATGGAGCATAGGCCTATAACAGGGAGCTCACCAAGGTGATGAAAAGGCCGACAACGAACAGTGATAACTTTGGGAGAACCAAAACCGTTGTTATAAGGGGAGACCACGTACCACACATAAAAGAGGGGGTCGGCTGGCAGAGGATGTGAGCTATTCTGCTGTGATTCTCTTAGGAGCAGTTCACACTCCGGGACCCGCGACACTAAAACGAGTTCTCAGTCTAGGTAAATGGAGGATAAACCCAACCATTGAATCAGTGGCTCCAGGGCTCATGATTATAGACTTTGCAGGTACTAGATATTAGGACGCGTACTAGGATGCCGCTAAACCAAGTTCCTCCCAAAAGGAAAACGATCGTCGTATTCAATGGCCCTGCTGGACAGAAGAGGGATGAGTTTGATAATATTGTTAGAAAGGCACAGAGGAAAGCAGTAAACTTGAAATCGTTAATCCATCAGACCAGCAGAATACCAGAGATACTTGTATTGCTGAGGACGGATAGTTGGAGAAGAAACAGTGCAAGAGGTGTCTGGTCCCAGCTCCAGTCAACCAGCAGGCAGTTCCATAGCCCACTAGACCCCTAGGAGTAGAAACGCATGGTAAAATTCTGGACAGCTACATTTCAGGATCAGTAGACGCCTTAAAATCGGATCCAAGAAACGTAGCCGACATCGACCGTTAAATCCAACAGCGTTCCATCCTTCAGCGATAGTGAGGCCAGAGTGGAGGGTCGTCATAATGGAGAGTTATTGATGGTGTTCTCTAACGCACAAAATATCGTTAACAAGTAGAGGGAACATGAGGGCGGTTTCGACGCCATCGGACAACATAGAATGATATTGCACGTATAATTAGAACAGTATTGTCCCTAGGTATTCACCGCCTATATAACAGATAAGCAACACATTATATGGAACAAGAATCATGATCCTGATGGTTTACCGCAAACAACTCGAGGGCACGTTCTTCCGATGAGCGTTGAGCGGGGCAAGCATAACGAACAACTCGGAATATCAGAACCGAGTCAAGTAGCTGGAAACTTGGTATTATAAACATGAACAGCATGGTCACGTCTGAGAAGCAAGCCTCAAGTTACTTCCATTCGCAAAGTAAAGTAAAATTATTGGCCGCAACAGCCCGGCAAAGGTCCAAGACACGACATCTGCAAGTACAAAAAACCGACGGGCGAGGACGAACGGGCAAAGAGCGATCTGATCGGTGTGGTGTGTGACTGAATAGCCGACCTTTGGGCAGGTGTTGACGACATCACGGCAGCTCGTATGAAAGCCACATTCACAGGGATGGGGGAAGAGTGAGTTGGCAGACTACAGTGAGTGTGTAGGCAGATGAGTGAAAACCAATGAATGGGGAGGTGGATTAAGGAATTTGTACTTCAAAGCTTGGGTTTGGGGAATACCGACAAGCGAATACTTACTCAGGGTAGAGGGAGGGAGCGCGACATGTTCCACTGAAGGGAATCTTTACCTTCAAAAATGTCCTACAAAGAGGTGAACCTTAACAAGTATACGGTTGACGACTCGCAGCATTAAAACGAAAAAGGAAGAGTAGCTGACATTTCGGTTTACCGTATTCTTGGTTCTTCACTGCTGTAGGAAGAGAAGATGCTGAGAAATCTTAAGCAACTGACAAACAGTGCCCAAAAGTTGCCCATCGTTGAAGATTTTAATGCAACAAAAGTAGGTTGTTCAGTAGAGTGTGTTCCGCGAGGTTCATTTGCTGAGGAATTACCGAGGCCTTCACAATTCAGTGCATTGGTGCAGCATATGAAAACACGTGACAGGTTGGAGGGTATGTTAAAATGCCGCGAGTGTATGCTTGGTTTTACCCAAGAGCCTCAGTGACCTGGGGCAATTCACACTAAAGATGCCGTTGGACAACAACGATCAGAATTTCCTTGAAATAAGAATAAGCATAAAAAAAGTTGAGCCAGCGGATAATCGCAATAAATTGCCGTGGCGCGGATATGCAGGCGTTTCGTAAAGCAGCCGAAAAAATGGATTGGACTGCCCATGGAACCAGACTGAATTTAAGCTGGATCAAAACTGGAATTGGTCCCACGGTTCTGAGTTAGTGGTTATACTATTACAAAGAATGCCGCGATAGCGGATTCTCACTGAAGAGGAAGTTGGGCCAATATTACTCAATCCTGAAAGGATTCAAAAAGCCTGGTGGTAAGGAGGTGCCTCTGATGTAGCGTACTGTCAAGATGGGGGCGCGATCAATCCACAATTAACGCCGTCTTCGATATGTGAAGAGAACAACGAAGGACACCGAGAATACCTCCAGATTGTGCTGCAACTACATGCCGAACATCAAATAAAAAGTATGAATTTTACTTCATTCCTCCCAACAGATTCATACTTTGGATTTACAGAAAGAGTCGGAGAGTGAGAAAACTCTGGGGGTAGTTAAGTGAGGCTGGAGAATATCACGGTGAAAGAGAGAGATATCGCTTAATGCTTCGGTGAACTTCAAGTTGGCGGGGTGAAAGGACGGGATGGATCAGTTTAATACGGCGCAGTCTCTGAGTGATACGTTGACCCAGCCACCCACTGACCCCTTCAGTAAGTCACCCGAAATGACTACCCCACCGTGGTTGTCCACAGCCGCAAGAGAGGTGGCAAACAGAAAACAACTAACTACAACCCGACGAGACTCATCTCTGAAGTTCTTGAAAAGAATAACCATGAATGAAACAGTGGTACGCTTCATGAATAATAAGACCGTTCTTATCCACCAGTATCGTTTAATAGGAAAGCAGTCTTGCCTGGGAATACGAGCGGACCATACCTTTATAAAGAAGATGGTGGTCATGTTAGACCTCGGTGTTCGAATCACAGCTGACTTCAAAGCCGGAAGACGGCACCCAGAAGTCGCAAGTTGGGTAGACGGACGTGGGTGTAGCAAAGAAAACAAGTTGATAAATGAAAAGGCGAAGACATTGGTGTCGTTCTGTAAAGTGTAGGTTGTGCCGCACCAGCAGTATGTAAGATAAAGGAAGAGCCCACTCCTCCTGAAAGACAAGGATATTTTAAAACAGGAATATGGTTACACGCAATGTTAATAGTCATGAAAACTAGGGATGACGGTCTACCCGGGTGGTGGTGGGTTCGTGCGTGTGTTGTTTTTATATTAACCATGTGGCCGGTGTGTAATAACGTGCTAATCGGGTTACTGGACAACTGAGTTTCAGACAGTCTGCACATGGATGGCCACGGGAAGTGTAATGCCTGTAAGAAATCAATCTCAAGTGCCATCGGATCGCATCTGGTCAACACCGGTCAGCAAACCACGCCAGACAGAGCGTTCAATATTGTTTAAAAATGCCCCACGTCCATTTCCAAGTTGTGATGGGGAGACAGTTAACGATGGCAGAGGCGATCGCGATCATACTTCGGAGTCCCCAACTATGCACCCAAATGAAATTCATACGGGCACTACACCAACCTGCTCAGTCTGATGAAAACTGGAATTCTGGCTGATATTAAGGAATTTCAAATTCACTGAATCCAGAGAAGATTCTGGATGTCATAGGCAACTCCGCCGTTCCGTAGATGTTACTTCAGTTTCTGGCCCTCAATTTAGTCGTAGATTCACCCGCAGTCTGGAAAGTTTGCAGGCTAAACTTGCGTTGTTTTTAGTTCAGTTTAAGAAACGTGAATTCGCATTACATTGTAAGTTGTTCCAGGTTAGAATGGAAATTGAGAAAGCTAGACTGTTGATTGATTTAGCCGGGGATACGGATGCTTGTGCTGAGGGTGACCCCAAGCGTGAGCTTACAAGTGGTGGAGATGCTGAAGCAAAACAATATTTGGGGACTACAGCTTAGGGTTAGCTTCAGGATTGAGACCAATAATACTCGGCGAACATCCCATCCCGCGCCATTCGTCGTAGGCTCTTCAGCCAACAGCCACTAGATATGGCCTTTCTGAAGTTGAGTTGTGCTCCTTTGATGGTGGCCTCATAAACTAGGGAAGGCTTATCCGACGAATGGAGCGTTATGTCAAACGGAAGGTAGCAGTGGTGGACAGCGGATGTTGGACCTGTCACACTACCTCCAGCGTCGTGCCAGAGAAATCACTGGGAGTGCGTGTTTCTCCCACCAACATCCTTCAGTCGGCGAGCGCTCGGGATACTGGGTGACCTGTTCGGGCGGCCGCACCATGCTGCATGTCCACCCATCGATGGATTTTTACCTATGGGCAGGACTTACACAACATAGCAGGTGCTCTTTCCAAACTGTCAGTAGAGATGCAGAACTGTGAGACTGCCCTGAGGCAGATGAGTTGCTTGTCACATCTGAACTGTGTAACCACCTTGAAGAGAATTGTCAGATCACAGCCAGTTAACCTGCAGTACGGTTGGGTAGAGGTCATAGGCCGTGCGTCGACCTTTGGTTAAGAGCCTGCCTTCAAACAACTTCACGAGTTTATTACACAGGGTACTCAAATTGCTGGTAATAGGGTCGGCCAGGTTGCCTATGGTTATGACCACAGAACCAACAAACCCGCTTCGATGTATGACTCAAGCAGGGTGGATGCACCGAAAGCTGCCGGTAGGCAGGCAAGGGCCTCAACTTACGTGGCAAATAAACAACATGTGTTGATCTCTCCGGATAACTGTACCCACGTGTAAGCAAGTTCAGCAGCTCAAACTCTACTCTGAATTCCGTTTGACGAGTGCCGAGCAGCGAGTGGACGCCATTTGACAAAAAGGTGGATGTTTTATCTGCCTTGGGTCCTCACACGTGGCTACTTACCACACGCAGTGAGCAAGGTACAATATAGATGGACGCAGTGATCAGCATAATGACATGCCGCGCTTGAAGCCCAGTGGCCCTGCGGCGGCCGCTTTAATGCATTAAGCCTGGTGCGGTGCCGCTGGTTGTTTGTGCAAGCAGGCAAGCCTAAAAGCAACCCCGGTGAAAGTGGTGGCTTCCCCTGGAAGCCTTACTACATATGCCTGTTAACAGCGGGTTAGACATCACCCCGGTGAAGAAAGTCTCCCCAGATGGTTCGGACACCTCGGGTACCGCTTCAACCCAATCCGGAACGACGATCAACGGGACTGCAACAACATATTGTACGAGTGTCCAGACGAACCTGAGGTCCTTGAGTGGAGGTGAGTCGGTTACCGTCAATGGCGCTTACTCAGTCGATGACTTGCCCATGAGACTAGTCACTTATATCAGGTGAGAGGCCAGTAAGAGGGTAAGTTTGATGGACATTCCAGTCGGTGAAATTGGGGATGGTGAGGTTATTATTCTTCTTGGTTGTGACGTGCCGAAAGCGCTGTAGATCCTAAATCAAGGTCTAGGAGGACGTAGACAGCCATATGCGATCAGGATTCAGTTCGGCTGGATGTTGTGCGGACATTTGGTTAGTGACTGTCACGCGGAGGCACCTTCAACCGGCTATCACAAGACGTTCCCACGGTGATGGACCAGAATCTCACCTCACATTATACTGAGTTCTGTGTTACATCACAGAGTGGCTCCATGCTCTTCAGAAAAGATTCAATGGCCTTCAAACTGGCACATTTCTATGTGCTGGACGCGAACAGCCATTACGAAATGCCACCTCCTTGGAAGTGCCAGCTCCTCATCTTTTACAACGGTGATAAAATAATCCATAAGCGTATTTTGTAATTGAAGAGAAAATTTAACTGTAATGCCGACATGTTTCCAGAGTGTGTAAACATGACACAATATCGCCATGAACGTGGATATGTTGAAAGAGTCCCCCAAGTTCATTTTGATCCAAGCTACCCGCAACGGTTGTTGAGTTCGAGATTGCGGCGCTCCGTTTGATCATTGTTGAAGACGACCTTATGTTTTATTATGTTCCATAAAAATACACTGTGTAATGGACAAGGGGGTATGCCCTAGACCCTAGTTCATTAACAATTTAAGACGCCTTTCCAGGATAGTAATCGAAACGTAATCCAAATAGGCATGGAACTCGGGAACACAGTGGGGTTTGGAAACAAACTGTATATTTCCGGCAGTGTTTGGGAATGTGATAAGTAGTTAACTTTAGCCTAGTCTGGGACCAACGACAGCAACCAAGGAGATAAAGAAAAAATCACGAGATGGGAAACAGCCCACTCGGTGCCGCTCAAAAGCGCGCCAAGCGAAAAGTGCGTGGAACCTTCGAGTGCACTAAACACCGCTCGAAGAGGTTCGAGTTGAACGACCCTGAAGGATGAAGTAATAGACGAGTCGTTGAGAAAAAAACAAGCATTCGCTGCGTGCAATTAGTTGCACGACTGAAGAAAGTGGCACTGAGTTCGTATCAGGCCTCCTATAGCAGGCGTACACAGAGCCATGCGTACAGAACAGACAAGCGAGAACACACGGTTGCAGCCGGGATCCTTAGAAAAACCACACAACTGTTGGTCACTACACCACTACATTAATCTTCCTTATTTTTGCACCACCTACTACAGCCGTTTTCCTTACTCTTGTCATGTCTGAGCCCCGCAAATTCATAAGCGCCAGAATTACACACTTATTCCGTACTTTTTCTTGAGTGGCTCATGATTCTTGTCGTTTCTCGGTTCGCGAACAACCATTTGACTCCGGCCAAACCAACGACCATTTGTTTCAGTGAGCTCAATTCCGTTTTATCACCCCCCAGTCGTCGAATTTGTTGTGGGGGCATGCACCTTGCTCACTTTCTGAGGGTTTTCCACATTCGAGGTGAGAGGGTTAATTGTTGTGTACGTTAGTTTAATTAATATATTACCAAATTCAGTTGTGACGGGCGCCTTCTCACTAACCTCTCCGAGGGTAACTAATCTTCTCTTTCCTTGGATAATGAGAAAAGTATGTTTCGGCTGAACAAATTACACGTAACTCAGTGTAAGACTGAATCATTAGCGAATGATTTAATGCGCCCTGCATTCTCATCCTGGGCAACCAAGAGAATAGAAACTTGGGGATCCACACACTAACCGTAGTTCAAAAGAGATACCTTGATTAGTAAATCTTTTATTTAATTTGTAACTAAAAACCTGGATTCGGTAAACAAGCTTTGTATAAAACCTACCAATCAGACATTTGGGCTTCTCGTGATGCCACTGTTAATGTTGAACACTAGGGTTTCACCCGACAAAATGATCAACTTAAGGCGTCGCGTGCTGCTTCAAGGAAAATTTCTTTTAATCTAGCTTTCCAGAAGTGGGGGTGTTCAAAACTTCCTGGGGCGAAATCACACTTAAAGACTGATGCTAAGCTCCATCGGAAGGCAGAAATCACAGTCACGACCAATAAATGACGGTTCGCGTCTCACGAGTGACCACCTGAGCTATGTTCCCTTTCTTCTCAGAGGATCAAGCGTTTGTACAGTGGCGATGATATAGACATCCGTCCTTCTCTCCCGTGTTTAGCTCTGTAGCTCCAAAATCGTTCTGCTGGATGGTGTACTGTGCTAAAGCTACTAAACCGTGTGAGCTAGTTGGAGTCAGCTCCAACTGGTCTGAGGGCTGATTCATGGATCTCTCCAGACGCACTTTTATCTGGCAAACCAAGAACTTATTTTGTTCAGACTTTCTCCGTGTGGATTGACACGTAAAGTCATGCGGGCTTAGTAGTGCAAAGGTTCTACTAGAAACTTCGAAAGCAGTTCAAAATCCATCATTTCTAGACCAACAGGGACTGGCCACGTACCTTACGAGAAAGTTCACGCTCGCCTAAGCAGTAATAAGGTGCCCGCAACTATTCACGGGAATTAGTGTAGTAAGAGAACTGTCCGGACCAACGCTATTAAGCAGTGAGGTCGGATAATGTATTTTGACATTGAAGCAATTGCAGGAAAAATGCGAGAAGAAACACTGGAGTGCAGCATCGATGAAATGGTTCTCGATACGTAAAGGAACGTAAAAGAACTAAGCATTTGTGTCTGTGACAGTCGTGACCGTCTGGACCCATTACTGTGCACAGGTGAGTGTTTTTGTTAGTTGTCATGTTTTGACACATAACCCACGTATTGGTTTCGTGAATAAATAATTATTGCTGAATCCGCGTTCTTGGCTCATAACGCTAGTAAGCTTTGGTCGCCGTCCCTGTTTATACTAGAATGATTCTCTTAAATTCTTGCTTGTCGTTTTCTACTTGCCCCAGCGTCTGGCCAAATAAGAGATGAAATTTTGGCAGCATAGACGTTATCCGTTGAGCCTGCCAAAAAACTGTCAAAGTTCAAGAGGTGGTTCTGCTGTATCACTGATGAACATGACCTCATGCTAACCCCACTGATTACAAAAGACTCAGCAACAAGACACGAAAAACGGGTGTTCTATGTTGTCAAAGGGCATTATATATGAAATCGACATAGTAACTGGCATCAGTAGCTTGTTTTCGGCCTTGACCGACGATTGTCATGATCGCCCCATAACAGGTTCCATGGTTACTGTTGTTACGGTCGGTTCATGCTTATATCTCGTCATCGCACCTATTTGATCTCTCAGTGAGCGCCGTGTTGCGCGTCACAAATGAGATCATTTTTTATCCAGCCGTTCCTGACAAGGTCTCTAACATTAGCTTTCACATCATTGTTCCTACAGAGACCAGGATTTGGGCAGATATGTACCTCAGAGTACTTGATGTCCCGCTCACCCGGTGAGTCCAGCTGACTTCTCGAGTGGAAGCACGTCAGGCCCTGCTGTCTTCTTTAACCAAAATTTTTAGACCAGCTGTCGTTAGAAATTTACCTCACCAGATGAATGCGATGTGCTCCAGCTTCAGCTCCATCCCCATAGGCGTAAAAAACTTCTTGTCGTTTGTGTGGACAGATCGCATCATGCAGCGTATCCAAGGATGTGGCGATTCTTTCTACTTAAGAAAGTTCCTTGTATCCAGGGTACTCCTCACGTCTTGTTATGTGTGATTATGGCGCAAAGAATCCTAGTCGGTGGACCCACATCCCGTCTACACTTGGAGCCATGATTCTGGAAGCCCACAGAAACAGTGATCTAAAAGAAAGTCTGTTGTAGTGTCAACCACGTTGCAACCAAAAGGTCTCCGGGTGACTGGCGATCTTGCGGTGATTACCGTGCTCTCATTAACTATACAATCCCTGACAGGTGCTTCATAACACATCCACGATTTTCTTAACACTCGCTGTCTGCACAATTTTCTTTAAATTAGACCTACTACGCGTCTATCACATCCCGGTCGCAGAGGGGGACATTCCGAAAGCAAAAATCACAACACCCTTTGGACTTTATAAGTTCACAACAGTGCCACTCAGGCTCCGTAATGCGGCTCAAACATTTCACTAATTCATGGACGAAGTATTACCTGGACTACCTTTTGTCTGCGTCTACATCGACCATGTTTTGATCGCTGGCCGCTCAAACGAGGAGCAATTTTTCGTCTCCGTACCGCTTTTGACCGTTTCGCGCGATATGAGATCAATATAATCCTCGACGAGTGTGCCTTTGGAGTTAACTGACTGGATTTTTCGAGACATCGCATTGACTAAACCGGCATAACACCTTTGACAGATAAAGTGGAGTCTGTCGCGACCTCTCCGTTTCCTATTATATTGACCAAACTCCGACAATGTCTCAGCATACTTAACTATTATCGACGTTTCATCCCCCACCACGCGGACGTTTTGGAATTTCTGACTGACCTGGTTGTCACCAATCGTGAGTCAGTTGAACTCCTCTCCGCGGACAAGACAACTTTCTCAGCAGCAAAAGAGGCCCTATGCCACGCCACTGAACTGTGATTCATCAGTTGCGATCCTATTGCCCGTCCCCTTCTCACCACGGATGCGTCAAATGCTGCCGTCGGCACAGTCGCAGAACAGTCCATAAACGGTGAACAGCATCCCTTGGCCTTTTTTCTCTCGAAAGCTTCAACTAGCACAGATTAAATACAGCAGTTTTGATCGTGAACTACTAGCAGTTTGTTTGGCGATCCGTTAATTTCGGCACTTTTCGGAAGGCCAACGGTTCGTTGTGCAACTGGAACACGACCCTTTGACATTTGCATTTCACGCCGAATCTGGCCGATACTCTTCGCGTGAAATCGGACATCTGGACTATATCTCCCAAATAATCACAGACATCCGACACGTGCGTGTTGACGCTGACATCGTTGCTGATGCTGTATGGTGTCTTGATATCAACTCAGTTCAATCACCACCTTCTTTTGACTTGTCTAAAATGGCTACTGCCCAGCAGCATCGGGAAGATATGAAGAATGTCTCCATCTCTGTCCTAGAGACTATCTACCACTCCTCTGTCGATGTAAGCTGGTGACTTTATGTACCATACTTAAACGGGTAAACCTAGACCTTTTGTCCCACTTCCGTACCGACGCACTGTTTTCAATCATTTCCACCGTTTATTTCACCTCGGTAAACGGGAGACATTGAAGTCGGATGCAAAGCGCCTTGATTAACCTCTCATGAACAAAGATGTTCACCTATGGTCACGATAATGCATGGAGTGCCAAAGGAATAAAGTACGCAGGCATACGATTACCATGCCTGACACGTTCTCCGAACCAGACGGCCGTTAATCCCATGTTCACCTTGACATCCTTGGCCAACTACCGCCCACCAACTATCGTGGGTATATATTAACCGCAATCGACCGTTTCACCCGTTGGCCTTTAGCTGTGCCTATTAGAGAAGTTTCAGCGAAGACAGTCACCGAAATCTTCTTGGAACCTTGGATCATTAATTTTGGTGCGCCATCTACAATAACTACGGATCGAGGCACCCGGTTCCCGTCCCCCGTTTTTCGCAACTTAACGGAGTCACCAGGTTGCTCGCATATTAAAACGACGGCGAACCGCCCCTGCGCTAATGGTTCAATCAAGCGTTTTCAGCGGCAGCTAAAAGCCTCGATAACCGCGGTCTGACACAACGAAATATAGCGAGCGTCTACCACCCATTCCCATTGGAATCCGGTTTACCGTCAAAGGGGACATCTGTTGTGCTACCCCTGGATTAGTTTGTGGCGTCAACGTGCACCTCCTAGGAGAATTGATTCAACTCTCGACTCATCCAGACCCAAGCAAGGATTACATTTCAAGTTTACGACAGCACATATCCGGTCTCTGTTTCACACTAACCCGCCAAAAGTTGGGACGGTAACAACACTCTCCTGATTTCTTCATATGTAAATTTATGTTTTTGCACCAAGACGCCAACAGGAAACCATTACAACCACGATAACTTGGTCCCATCAAGGTTGTTAAGCGTGACGAAAAATTCTTTATTATCGTCAGGTCCAGGTAGAGCGAATCCGTATCCTTTGACCGACAACAATCAGCGTACACAGAGAAGGGCTTTGACGCACCAGAACTGAGGTTGACTGACGGCAGCCCCTTCCACCCTCGACAGTATCACATCCACCTGCGGCCCAGCACTCTTGTTCTCTTGAACAACGCACCACACGTATACAGCAGAATGTACACTGGCCGAAAAACCTAACAGATTACAGTACGTGATATGCCTTTCGAGCCTCTGATTGGTTGTTTTCACTGCCGTTATTTCATCGTGTTTTCAACCCGCAAACGCTCTGGTGAGGGAGCGCTGAAGTGTTCACGGTTCACAGTCACAATTCATGAACCATTTTTGTAAATCTTTGTATATACCGTTTTGTTAACTTCATCTGTACACTTGTTTAAAATAATCAATATCGATTTTTGAATTTACTCGTCAACACGAATAAACGGAAGTCACCACGCATCATCTCCGTCTCCTTCACTTTTGCAGATTTTTCAGCTGGTAAAGTGATTGCGCGGTGAAATAGTTTAGCTCCGCGTATCAGCTGATCTATCGACGCTCAACGTTCATCAGCCCGTATGGTGCGTAGAATTATCTATCGGTCGCCTGGCGAACCTCATGTCTATCCCTGTCTTTCTTTCATTTGGCGTTCTATTCAGACCAGCGAACCTTGACTAATCAGTGAGTCGTTCCGATTTTACTGATACGTCTTTCGTTTTATTTGTACGCTTGCTATTTGAGTCTGTTCTTTACCGTTGCAACTCTTCTTTGATATTATCATATCTTGGTCATTTTTATCATTTGATTGATTAGGCCACTACACGCCTCAGATAATACATTTTCACGGTGTTTTAATGTTTCTCTTTTCGTGTTTTCCCGTTGTTCTTTCTTCTCATGTTCTCTGGTTTCCTCACCTTTTCGTGGCACTTTTCCCCTGGTTTCTCTGCGTGCGGTTCGTCTTTCGCCTGCAGGATGCTGGATTTGAAAATGCCTTTAACTTATCGTTTTGCTATTAACTTACGCGCGTTCAACGGTAATGCCTGAAACTTCTGTTAATTTGTCACTCTCACGGTCAATTTGGAGAGCCTTTTGATGCGTCCATCTTTATACCGGTCCGCGTTAAGCCGCTTGAAGGCGTTCTAATTAGACGCTTCGTGACAAAAATATTCCCGTTAACTTAGCCGGCCAGTTCTTGCCGAAAGGATCGCTTGACGGAAAGCATCGATTGTATGATATATTGGTGAAACCTACAGACTGATGTCAGCAGTCCGTGAGCGTTGGATTACTTGAGATTCGAATTTCTGAGGTAGTTTAAGCAATTAACCAGGAATGTAAGGAAGATGCTCCCAGCGTGATTAGCCGACTTGGATGCTACTCTGGCCAATTACAAATCAAGTCCGACATACTATAAAACGGTCCTGGCCAAAGTCGAGCCGACTTCGGGCCGGCGTGGGCGTGTTTTTGGGCAAAACACTATTATTCTAGTGAATACAGAGTTCACTACTGAAGATGATGTGGATTCATTATACAGCCACACATTGCAGGAAACTATCCCAACACGAAGGTATAAAAGCGAATTGTCAGTTAAAAGTGCAGTCGCACGCATCAGAAGTGTGTTGCTAAGTAGTATCAATTCATACACGTGGTATTCATTTTGTGCAAGAACAAGTGGTGTAGACTGTATATAAAAATAAAGCGAAACCTGGAGATATTTGCGGTGCTCTATAGAACGTCCCCTTAGAGTTTCAAGAGAATGAAGACGCTCGACAGAGTTGAAGAAATGTTATGCACGATACTCTTTGAAAACTGTTGGCTGTCTGACCGTACGTCCTGAGAGAGTGCAGGGAGGATCAACACTGGTTTTCGGGTGGTACGGAGAAGACACGAATTGTTCGTTGCACATGGCCTAGGTAAAATGCGAGTCACTGAGGGTATGATCCGTCTCAGAATCGGCCGGGGGATCTAGGTGGGGTTCGAAATAAGCCACTTCAAGTTTATCAGTTTTCATTTTTTGTCGTGGGATCACTTGCGAGCAATCACGAAAAACTTGGGAAATCGCCTAATCACGCGAAATGGTCCGGAGTATGGATTTTGCAGAGGGCTTTAGCGGCGCTGACAAAAACGAAAACAAGATCACAGAAATCCAGATTAGAGTGCTTTCGTTCCTGTTTGGTGTTTAACCTGACGGATTGGGACTGCATTTTCGCCATGAATGACTTCAACTGTTTTACGGAGGTGGTAGCGTCAAAACTAGTTTGGCTGTCGTTCGACCCGTGGAACCGTTCACCAGGGAGGCCAAGCGTCGTGTTGTGACCTAATTCTGTGGTCGTACAACCAATGTCCTCCTCAACGGTCGATCGAATTCCATCATGACAATGGGTAAGTGATCCGTCCAATGTTTGGAGTCTTGTTGGGCTTTCAATGCGGCCTTCAGCTGACGATGAAAACGTCTATAATCGGTTGACGGCGGCAGAAATCCTGGGACTGGACATGCGGTAGAGACCATTGAAAATACCGCGTCCGAAGTTCACTGGCACAAATAGACGAGGCTTGTCTGTCGTGGTATCACGTATGATTGTTCCTTTGCAGTTGACTTGAGGCAACTCCTGAAGCTTGAGCGAAGAAGAGGCGCAAACCGCTGCGACTTCTGAAGATTTTGTTTTCCCCGAGCTAATTCCTTCAAGTCAACCTTGTCAATCCGACGTAGGCCACTTAAAATAACACAAGACAAGGGATCGGCGACGGTGTTTTTATCTATTGCGATATCTCGTATGTCTGTCATGGACTGTGAAATGTGGCCCAACTGTCGAATTCCCCTCGGGGAGTAACGGTCGGGCTTAGTGTTGAACGAATACATCGATGCCTTGTGATGCGTCATGACAGCAAAGCACCTGCTTTCCAACACGTTACAGAAGTGTTTCATAGCGGGAAACATAGTCAGCAACTCGTGGCCGAAGGTACTGTAGCGTGCTTGCGTTTGGCGAAGCTTGCGGGAGACATATGGTAAAAGCCGGACTTCACCATTCACCGTTTGCTGCAGAACCGTATCAACAGCCGTCGAGGGTGCATCGGCCTGTAAAATGAGATCCGAACCCTCATCTACACGCATGTATGTTTGGATAGCCACTTGTGACAACGCGTCTGCAGCTGCAAGAAATGTCGCCTCAGCTGGAGGCGATAAAACGAAGTGTTTGGGATTATCCCTTAGCAAATCCGTAAGGGGTTTCAACAGCTCTGAACAGTGCAGTATAAAACGGCAGTAGTCAGTTACAATGCCTAGAAAACGACATAGGCTTTTCAACTATTGTGGTGGTGGACGATCTCCAAGGGCAACGATTTTCTCTAGTAGGAGTTAACTGTCGCCACGAGTGATTCAGTTCCTCAAGAAACCTGTGGAGTCTACCCCCGAAAACGCGCTTCATCGGATTCACGTTTATGCCATACTGATCAAAACATTCAAAAACTGCTCGCAGGTGTGACATACGCTGATGTCCGTCTTTGCTTGCCACCAGAATGGCGTTAATATGAATAAACCTAAACAATAGACCGCAGTGGCCCTTGTCCATGAACCTCTGAAAGGTGTGTGCTGCAATTCGCAATCCAAATGGTATGCGGACAAACTCATGCAGTCCAAATGGGATAGTGATTGCTGCATTTGCTGCGTCTTCTGGGACCACAGAGATCTGGTGATAGGCCAGAACCAGGTCAAGCTTTGAGAAAATGGTCATACTGGGCGGACCGATGGTAAAGTCATGAATGTGAGGAATTGGATACCTGTCAGTGACCGTGGCGTTTTTTAAAGTGCGATATTCATCACACGGACGACAATCCTTGGGTGGGGTTTTAGGTACTAGATGCAGATTGAGGCCCAGTATCTACTGGGGGGCTGAATGATACCGAGTCGTAGAAGGTGCTTGAATTCAACTTTGGCGATATTGAGTCTATCTGGTGGTAACCGAGGGGGGCGCGCGACAATAAGTAGTCCTTTTGTGGTAATGTGGTGGAAGACTTCGTTCTTTACTCGTGACAGTGAGTCTGTTGGACTGATAAAGCGTGGGAACTGTCGATGTGGCCTTTTCCTGTACGCACAAAGCTGCTATGCTATCCAATAGTTTTCAACCCCTTACATCCACAGCGAGTACAAATGAGTTGAGAAGATCAACGTTAATAATTGCTACATGTAATCGGTAGAACGTGAATATCTCCGTTATGTTTTAGTTAAAAAATAATTCTTACCTATTAGAGTTGCTGAAAATATGTGATATGCTGCGGAAACTTAAATCTAAAAAATATGTTCCCTAGAGATTTCTTTGTTTCAATTTTCCGAAGACGTAAGCAAGAAACTTGCAGCAGTTCAACGGCATAGTGATTAATGTAAAAGTAACACGAAATCGCATTCCACGTTATTTTGGAAATATGAAGGTAAAATAAAATGAAAATCGACATCGTAGACGTGGAAACACATGATTCAATTTAAATTTCGACGCGATTAGGCTAGAAAGCGTGATAATAATTTCGATAAGCTAACTGTTGTTGAAAAATGAATACTGAAGTTTAATAATACAAACAAACGAGGGACGCCAATAAACTGATTGAGCGAAGGACAAATCGACATGCTTCAACATACCCTGGTAATACAGTTGTCAAAAATTCCGTGAAGTCATCCAAGAAGGACGAGTGAAAATCGAGGGCGTA
>LUCH01018243.1:0-16425 GCA_013368495.1 Paragonimus heterotremus
TTCCAGGAGCGATAGTCCACCATCTAATACTTCGCTCACTTACATTGTTTCTTCTACCTCAAAGGTAACTCGGCTTCTACTAAAACAACAGGAAAAATTTGTCCTTGTGGTTTCACAATTTTACAGAGTCATTCTCGTGTGCTTTGTTGATACTGTGTATACAGAATTCAGTTAAAAGGTAGACGCATGCTCTATGCGTTTTGAGTCGCGTCTCGTGGACCTTTTAAGAGTCACCTTTACGTTTTATTTTACTTGGAAACTTGGCATAGGACGGACTCGGAAAGTTAAAGGAGATGAAGTCTCACAAACTATCAGGCGTTCCTCAGTGGAGATGTAGTTCAAGACCAATGAGCCAAACGGAATGATGCGCCGATATTTGATGATATCACACTTGTCAGCATAAAAATGCATATACTGTGTGAGACACCGTGGTTTAACTTCACTGAAGATTCTTTTAATATCGAGTATTTCTGCAGAAACGAGATGAGTCGAAAATTAACTTAATTTGTGCAGATGAGTTAGCAAACCGCTAAATGGTGGACCGCACCCTGGATGACGATGCCGCGTCGTGAGAGATAATGACCAACTGTTAGCAGGATGGAACGAAGACACATGCAGATCAGAGGCGCCAGAAGTTTGACCGATAGTAAATCACGTAGAACAAAATACTCTGAATGTTACCGTAGCCTTACCTTAGTCCATTTAAGTTCCGGAAGTCAAGGTAAAAAGTCTAGCACGAGTACGTTTCGATAAATCCGTACTACTGATTTTTAATCAAACGTTCTAAAGCTTGTGTACTCGTCTGAAGCGTTTTGTGAAATATCTTTCGGGAAGATAATGAAAGTACGTTGTTGATCATTAATGACTGGACTCACAAATCGGAGGACTACCTTTCGAGTTCATTTATGCTTCACTTAAATTTTGAATAAGGCAATGACAAAACGTAAGTCATGTGATTTTCTCCGGAGTAACATTCCGATATTAAGATAAGTTTTCATAGGACGGAAGTCATGGCTTAAGGGATTAGATAGACGGACACAGAAATGAAAATCAAACATATGGGGTTGCTAACTACCAGGGCAGCCGCAACATCAACACAGTTTGTTTTTGAACGCACATGGGAGGATTATGACATATGGTAGCCAAGGCCCCAGCAAACTGCCGTATTCCTTTTCACGCATCTGTTATTCAAAAGTGTTCGTCGTACGACTACAGCATTACTGTTAAGGTACATTCTTCAACCTAGGTTGGAATCAGCTGTCGGCTATCAGTCATAAGCACTATTGTCGCACTCTGCTGTGTGTTTGTCTCTGGTGCCTTCCTGGTTGTCTGCAGCTTTTAAGGTAATCAAATTAAGACAGTTTGATAGTACGACTTTTGAACTGATTACAGCCAGAGTGCACAACCGTAAACTACACTTTTCTAAGAAAGTTTAGTTTTCATATTTTCTGGTTAGTGACCAATCAATGTCATTGTGGTCCCGCAGAAACACTTGACACTGACCATGTGAATTAGCATTAAGTTAACGTAGTTTCATTCCGGATGATTTTGTGGATTCTTGTGTTTATTAGGGAGGTTGCATTTTGATAAGCATTTCGTAGATATTTCGTGTTCTACCAACGCGTTCCAATGAGGCCCCTGAAAAAAGGATTACCGAAAATTATAGCTCTTCATATCGTTATTTATGAATGCTTTTTCTTTAGTGCACTGACTTGCAAGTATTGCTTTCTGCTTATTCGTTAGCATTACGTTGTATTTGAATACGCACACATTTTGTAGTTATGAATCGAATGTGTGTCGATGCATGTGCAATGTAGAATCTGTCAAGTTTACTCGAATAAAATTGGTTGTGTAGATAATTAAACAATGGTTAACAAAGTATACGACTTACAGCCAAGTGGAATCTGAGCACGGAATTTAACCGTCAGCAAATATCAACCAATAACACGGTATGAGAGCAGTTAAGATTGACGTTTTACATAATACCGGTCGTGGACTGCCAACTGTGTGATAGAGTCGCGGGACCGGGTTTGGGGATGCGGTGGTTCGAGCCTCCCTGCGGACCCTCTTGCCATCGTACTCTCAATTTCACTTGTAGTGATCCGAATGTAATTCTCATTGATTCTAGTCCGAATCAACATACAGTATGTTCAGCTTGTGATCAATGTGTCGGATTATAATAAGTTGTGATGGGTACATCCTTCGACGTATAGAAGACTGCAGTTTTTCTTCAGTTGATTCGAAAATTGGGAGACAAAATACTTGAGAATGCGGTATGAAAATCTATGCTAGCCGATTGACGCAGTAGGTGCATAGGTGTATTTGCTTATCATTGATGTTCTCCGCACATTAGTGGAGTGTGATGAGAGCACCACGTTAGCATTTACAACGCTAATGTGAGTAGCTGGAAGACAGTCAGTTCTGATGACCACTAGATGTACTAGTCCAGTCACACTGGTTCAGGTTTGTCTCACGTGTGCTAACCTATCGCTCACGACGTCGTGCCATGTTTGCTTGTATTGGTTTAGATTGGAATCGACAGTCTGACAACCATTATATGACGTGGTTTTAAGGCTTTATCATTGAGTTCAAGTTCTTAATTGAAGCGTTTTCGTTTTCAATACTGATGTGCAAATGCCATCGTGCACTCTTGGTTGGCGGTGCTGCCAGAAATGTTCAGAAATGGAATGGACGTTACCTGTTTTACTGTTCTTATTGTCTTCTGATTTATCTTATACTGCGCTTCTAATTGTTTTACGCCTCCGGTTTTTGTTGCTGTATTGTTGTGGTTTAAAGAAAGTGCTTCTTTCTTCACATTCCCGTGGCACTTAAGTTCTGATGTCGACTGTTCTGATGGTTTGGCTCAGCACTAGGATTAAATGTAAGCATGCTTATGTCTAAGCCTGTGATATCAATTTTCCCGCATGATAGTTGGTGCCGAAACACCGTCAAGCACAACTAGTGGAACGTCCAAAGTGGAGGATATTGCTGCGTCTGTGAATAAATCCACAATCATTCTTTTTATTTTAGATCAATGACTTCTATAAAATTATCAGATGGATCTGAAATTCCGACCGTTGGTCTTGGAACTTGGCGAGTACGTTATTATTTTCGGTTCATTCACTTCTGACTTCCAGTGTTCTGCGTCCACAATCCAGCAATCCATTTCCTCTGCTTTGGAAAACAACTATCGCCACTTCGATTGTGCTTATCTCTACGGTAATGAGAAAAGAATTGGCGAAGCTTTTGAAGAATCTCTCAAGCGTTTACATTTGAAACGTGAAACTATCTTCATCACTTCTAAAGTAAATGAATCTTTGTGGGTCAACCCATAAATCTCATCTCAACGACAGTTGTGGTGCACTTACTTTCGTCCGGAGCTTGTTCGGCAATGTTGTTTGCAAAGTCTGGCAAACCTTCGGTTGCAATATGTCGATTTATATCTGATGCACTCACCAATGGCCTTACAAGTAAGCCTTCTAATAATGAGTCTCGTATTTAGAAACGCTTCCAGCCAGGTGACAGCATATTCCCAGTTGGCCAAGATGGCGTAACGATTGCTGTAGATTCAGTGCCACTCGTGGATACTTGGCGTGTGAGTTTGTATGGTAATAAATGTAGCGTGGTTTTTTTCTGTTCAGCGTGCTGATATCGTTGATAGTTAGATATGAACTCACGTTAATTTGTGGATTGGTGGCAGCTTACCTTTCACGGCAGCAATACGGTTTACGAATGACTTTTTTTTAATCTCAGTGTTGAACTGGCTGAACAGCTTGTTATAAATTTTCCGTATCATCCGTATTGTTTTATTCTCCTATTCATCAGAGACAGCTATGTAGCAGTGGTTTGCGCTGATGCCCAACTGCCATGAAGAGAAGATCAAGCCCCCACCATAAAGAACAAGAGGCGAAGGAACCTGCCTGTTAGAAACAGCTATGTCTATACTCAAGCACTCAATGTCAAGATGTCTACGTTTTGCACGCAAGCAACCGAGTTACAAGCAAAAGTATGGTGATCAGCAAGACATCTTCCTTACGGCTTTCATGTCACATCACAGACAACTCGGACAAACAATGGCAACATTCACGCCACTGAGTTCCATCAGCCGCCATCTCACGTAAAGTGTCCAGGAGCCGGTTTTGAGACGCTGGAGCCCCAGACCGGGAGAGGAAATCAGTCTATATTAATTAACTCCCTGGGGCATGACTTCATCTCTCCACGCCACTTTCTTCTCTGTCCATCTCGCAGCTTACTCCAGTCGGTGTTGGTTTTGGTAAGAAGTGTTCAGTGTTTCAGGCAACTTGCCGGAGTCCTCGATATATGCTTAACCATCTGAATGTGTACGCATCTGTTTCTTGAACAAAGGAACTCGCTTAACACTAATTACCAAATACGCACTTCCCTACCTCTTGGTGCTTAACCGTTGATGCCATCCGATACGAATAATCGAACGCAGACATCAGTGATCCAGTACCTGAGGGTGACTCACGTTTAGCAGTCCTAAAGCAGCAAAACCCTCACAGTTCCCTTGATTACACAACCCCTGAGCTTCAGAGAAGTGACCATTTATCATTAGAGAGGTTGCATATCCGAGAATATCGCCCTAGCCCTGGAGATCCGAGCTTCTGTTTCATTGTCTGCATCTCTGTCGCTGTGAATGTAACTTCTTAAGTGTGGTAACTGGTCAGCGTCCTCCGTTACTTCATTACCCAATATTAAATTCACTTGATCACAACAGTCTTGGAGATATGTGCCGTACTCTGAGGTTGCAAATTGCATTCCGAAGCATTTGCCAGAGCGTGAGATAGCGTCTGTCATTGTTTTTGTTGCCTAAAAACTGTCAAGCAGCAACGCATGGTCATCGCGAGGATGACACGATATAACGGAAGGTGTATTGTAAGGCACACTAGACTAGGCAGTATACAAACTTCCGTAGTTTTGCAGCACTAAAACAAAAAAGGAATCTAATGCGATGCGTGATGAAGATGACTAAGAAAATATTCTCGGGCAACAACATTGAAGAGGATGGACGGTTTATATTAAATACATCCCTTGAAAATGAGTATCCCGAACAGTCTATTCTTGAGAATATGACAATAAACACAAACGTAAATGAATTACAAATAGCAGACAAGAGTCTGTTAATATTTTCTTGTCCTTCTAGGGTGATAACGGTGCTGAAAGCGTAACCAGGATGTTTAATGTGATGATTAAGAGAACATACTTCGCAGCCCACCTACGTGTTCAGTTTACTTCCACATCGGTGTTACACTTCCAGTCTGAAGATATATTGCCTGTTAGTGTCGTCTCTTTTTGTGTCTGCCATTACGTTTGTTCCTGTGGAACAAACTACATACACCGCACAGTACGGCGATTATCCGAACGCATTCGGGAGCACTATCCTATGTGGCTAGCGCGATGATCGACAAAGCCCTGTCAGTCTGCGGTCACTGCGTTTGATCGAGTCAAACCATTGATCAATCTGACCGATTAGTCGAACATCGAACATGTGGGATACAAACGAGGCAGGTTAAATGTCATATACTGGGAATTGCAGGGGCCTTTGCAGTTCGCCTACACCCACCGCCACTGTGCGCCCAAAGGCAGCTAGTCGGGACGTTGAACCTTCCATAGCCGTGCACGCAAACCCCAGGATAGAATGATTGCATAGATATGACGCTTCTCCGCAAACTTCATACAGTCCATGTGATCAATGTTATATAACGAAGTCTCATCACTCAAACCGGGCAGACACCAATGTCTGACATCTCTCTTTCCAGTTATGTGTTATCTACGACCACCTCGTCGAACTCCTATAAATATGTTGTATTTGGCCTGATGATGAAACAACGAAAACCGCCTCGTTTGCTACGCGTTTCTTCTGATAAGCAAATCAGTCAACCTTCCACCACGTTGAAGGTTGGAACTTTTTCACCACAGACCTTATGTCCATTATTTTGTCTATGATCAAGTTTAACAAAAACGATGGAAGTGGGCAGTTGTTGCGTGCTCCGCTCCTATTGCTGAAACTGTCAGGTGCTCTCACCGTAAACCCTATCCTGAACTGACGTATAGGAATCAAGTTCTTCCAGTACACTCACGTGCTTCGCAAAGCCCGTGTTTAGGAGACCCTAAAAGTGTAGGTTGATCCACTGTTTCCAGCGCACCGTTATAGTAGAAAAAAAAACTGTGGTTGTTTACCGGCGGTCCATATGGTGCTGCTTCAGAATTTACTGAAGAGTGAGAAATTAATCAGTCCATCCTCGTCCAGAAGGAAACCCTGCCTGTCCTACCTTAATGTCAGCCTCCTGAGCTGAAGTGAGTTGAATTGTAATGGATACCGGAGCCCTAGTTATGACAGGTTAAGTTGATCCTGCGATGGCCTTCACAAGAGTCCTTGGTTTTCACTGGATATGCGAGCTATTGTTGAGTGACCCCAGACAGAGGGAAATTTATTTTATCCCTACTAATTAGAACAATAAGTTCAACGTATCTACCAACGTCTCACTTTCTTTGAAGAGTCCGGACACGATCTCATCTGGGCCTGCTTGAGTGCCGAAATGCAATAACAGACTCCATTTTTTAGTGGTTCCAAATCTACCTACCATGATGTTACGTTGTATGTTTGTGGCGGCAACACAGTAAACGCAGGAGGCCAGCTAAATCGATTTTCTAAAGGTTTGTCCAGCCATGTTACCGTCGGGACTTATTGAAGTGGACTGTCAGGCGGGTGGTGCGAGCATTTCAACTCTCGGTAGAATACCTCAACATAGGAGTGGAGTACGTTCAAAAACCCACCGCGAGCGGATGGAGGACGGCGTGGGCGACTGGATGAGTCATCGCTCGACCGGATCGGACCAACGGGCGAGACGTGGCAGCCGAAATAGTATGGATGACCAGATTGAAAGCCTGATTATTCCAACACTCTCAGAAATATCTGGACACGTCTGTGGAGTACGGTCAAAGCCCCCAGTGGATGGACGGAGGACAGCACGAGCGACCGGACAAGCCATCGCTCAAAGAAATCGGATCGACGGACGAGGACTAGCGGGCGGAAAACCCCCCAGGTAGAAGGCGTAAATCACACACCTAAACCGGGTAGAATTGCACACGACGTGTGAGCGGAAACCGGGGGGTGTTGTGGACTGGAATTGTTGTTCAAAATCGCGAGCGCACGTGTGGCATGGTAACTAGCGAGTTGGACAATAAAGATTGTGCTTTATTGAACGTCTTTTCGCTACATTATTATCAATGAGTGTGCCGTCTGCCTTGCCGATAGATCCACTGATAGACAAACGGTCAGAGGCAATAGTATGGATATTCTTGACGAAACTGTTAGTGTTTCCTAAAACGACAGTGGTTTCCTCTCATTATCTATCTCCATGACTGAAACCTGACGACGATCACCGATCAAGCTACGCCTCAGCTTCACACGAATCTCCTCGTAAACTTGTTATATGGACTGCCATGAGGAATATCCCATCTGTCATCTAACAGCTCTGGAGACTTCTCTGGAATCCGATTTTTGTTTTACCTGCGAACCACGGTACCGCATGCTGTCGTTCCTGCTCCCTGAAGGGCCTACGACTTTGGTCCATCAGCTGTTAGGGTCATCGGAGTTGAAACTACTAAGCTTGCATTCTAAGATGGTCTAGTACATATGCTATAACAACGGCCTGACCAGTTTATCGAAAGTTAGGCGTTTTCGTTGGTAGGGTTGTTATTCAGCGAACATAAGAACAAAGCGAAAATGTATCAACGCATGACCTGAATCAAAATAGGTGCTCCAATAAGAACGACAGCCCTGAATGGAGCCTCCCACTCATAACTAGCGGCCACATTATCTGTCTTGGACCAGGTCTAATTCTGAGCAAGAGGGCTCCAGACATAACGATGACGCACGTGATGTCCAAAATCGGTAATGGCTAAAAATAACTCGTGGTTGGCGAAAAATTGCAGCGGCTGCCCGCCATTATCCAAGCAGTGTGATGCTATCCCAAATCTACCACCTAAACGAGACTCGACCTCATCGTAGTGGCCGACTTGAGCGTTCATATCTCAGACTAAAATATGACTACTTGAGAGCCATGTCTACCTATCCCGCGCAGCGAGATCCAAGTAAAAGGCGTTCCAGATATTGCGGCCAGTTGAAGCATAAACAATTGACGAAAGATTTCCGAAACTTTGGAATCTAGAGCTGGTCATAACAGAACCTGACAAACGGACCTTACAGAGTCTGCTCATGACTGGAATCCAGTCCATCAACGCGGCTTTCGCCGCTGTGCTGAGAGTCGTACCTAGTTCGGCCGGACCGGTGGTGGCGGCCATGGAAGCACCAGTACTGATTAGCCAATGCGAATACTATCGGCTCCATATATTGACTATTGCTCTGAACTGTAGTCTGTGATATGGGGCAGACGTCAATATTCAACGAGTCTAACGTCTGTGCGTGTGTAGCATTGTGATTTGTATTTCAGAGAATGAATGTCGAAGGCACGTCTGCTAGTTCTCGTTCTAGACCTAAGCAAGGGACGAAGGGAGCCTGAGGCTGGTTACTATGAGATGGGACTTAGGAGCACAGTGCTACCATAATGAACTATATCTATTGTTGAACTTTTAGATTAAGTGCTATAAAAAAGATCGGAAGAGGCCTGAAAGTTCGAAAGATCATGAGGGTATGTTAACAGAAGCATACTTCTCGCCTATCTGTACTACTGTATGCAGCAGAAAGAGCAGTCCGGTTTATACTGTGGGACGGCTGATGAAGTGTGAAATTAACATTGTTGTCGACATCTATGGTTATCTGTTGGCTAAAATGTTGCCAACACGTAGACAGAAAAATGATTAAGGTTATCAACCAAAGTCTGTGGCTCAAAGACTTGTAGCGCAATCGGCAAGGTGGTGGTAGTGTGATGAGAATGAGCGATCGCCCCATACTACTCACACCATCACTATTCAATAGTGGGGCGACAAAGTAGTCGCAGGAAAAACACGGGAAGAAACATCTCAC
Organism: Paragonimus heterotremus; assembly: GCA_013368495.1. NCBI lineage: Eukaryota > Metazoa > Platyhelminthes > Trematoda > Plagiorchiida > Troglotrematidae > Paragonimus > Paragonimus heterotremus. Next base: position 9,011 of record LUCH01018243.1, read on the forward strand.
AAACAGGACAGTGCAGTATGCCATGGTATAGTTTTGGCTACGCAAAGAAGCTGAGCATTGGCGTCTGTGACAGCCGGGACCTTCTGGGACGACTACCATAGGCAAATGAGTGTTTTTATTTCTTGTCTTGTTTGAACACCTTACCCTTGTTAGTTTCCTAAATAAACGACCTTTGCGCCATCCGCGTTCTTGACTTACAACAGTAGTGTACCGCGGCTAGTGCCTGGGCGACTAGTAGACTGTAGCTCGTCATATTTCTACCTATTATAGACTGAAGAGTCTGACGTATTCGACAGTGAAAGGCTTGTCTATCCTTAGGGTGTAGTGAATAAAACGCTGGTATTTGATTTCGGATGTATTCGAAGTTACATCAGGCTTTTGAATTACACCGAAAGTGTTTCAACCGTATTGGATAATATGTTGGCGGTTAGTGCTAGCCGTTCGACAACTAGAGTGCTCTTTTGTTCAAAACCACATTTTCGAACCCTTTTCGTTCTTTGGATGACACTACTGCAGCAACTGTTAAAATTTTCCTGTTGTATGCCCGTGAGATCGTGTCTCACTTCCTAATCACCTCTGTGCGGCGTATAGCGCTATCAGTGTTAGTGATTTTCGTCTGACTGCTTCACTTTGGTTTGTCTGACATTGTTGTACCTGGTAAGACCAAGCTCTTATCCTCCGGACAGATGCAGTTGCATGGGTCTAATCACCACGACGTGGTTAAGAGGAGCCCAGCTGTGTAATATCGCCATGTCGCAGTACACCACGTGGTAGAAAAAAGCTTATGGTGCAAAAGTTGAAAATTTAGCTTTTCGACCTTGTGAGTGTTATAGGTAGCTCAAGTAATTCCCCCTTTCCTCAATGACATTCTTGTGTAAACTTTGGTCAGGCACCCTATAGTATATGTGGTCCATATCTGTATACCCATTGTGTACTACAGTACCTCGATCAACTCATCTACAGTGGGAGCATAAACAGTGACCTGCACCGAGCTTTGATATTAGCTTCCGTTCTGAAATCTCATTTACGGCGTCGCAATACTAATCTTTTCGACTTTTTTTAATTGGATGTGGTAAAAAAAAAAAAAGCTATTTCCTAGTCACTAGATGCAAGCATATTCTATCTTCTTTTTAATTGTGGTATTTTTCGCCTCCTAACTGTGATTGCTCATCCGCGTAAATACGCTAGATCTTACCTTTGATGTGAACGTTACTCGGGTTACAGGTTTCATTGTTACATAAATTGGAGTTGTCATCATTAATTCTGAATGCTCGTGCTTAGTGTAGTCAACTTACTAAAATGTCACATCGCCTAATCGGCGTTTCGAAAATGGAGAAGGAATACCTTTATCGGTAGAAACTTCCAAATAACATTCCAGTCAACCAATCAACAGCCTGTTCCCTGGGTTTCAGAAGATGCATATTTATTTTTCGCATAGTTAAACCTCTAACAAATAAGATAACTAGGCGTTGTAACCAGTTCTGCGTTGAAAGTTCAATACTAATCGAAAAACATGTTTGTAAGTCATTGCACAGCTGTGGTTTATCAGACAAACAACGCCGAAACCAGATTTACCTGTCAACTTTTTCGAATAGGACATAAGTCTCATGAAGCCTGAAATCAAAACTGCTCCCCTCCTCAGATTTCACCGACTCATGCGATTCAGCTCGTCATTTTACTTTATTGTTTTATATTGTAACGCAACACCCGGGCGAGGCCGCCACAACCGAATTACTGACTTTTAGAGTACAGAGAGCATACTCAGTCATAGAAAACAACGGCAAATGAATGGTTTGATTACTGCAAGCCATTGAGGTCTACGACAGGTCAGACGGATTTGCACTCTAACTTAACAAAGTCATTTTGATAAAGATTAGTGCTGTGATATGCGAACCGGTTTACTTTCGGGTAAACTTACTGTCAGTTTAATCGGTCAGATTAAATTGGCGTGGAAGGTCACAGTATTATTTCCAAAGACAGGTAGTGAAGCTGTGAACTGTACACTAGTATATCACAAGATACAAACGCGCCTGTTTGCATACGCTCATCGTCTTGATTACTCTGCAGTCGAGTAATATCTGAACAGGTGGTTGCTACTGCTCCAAGCGTCTGTCTATGAAATCTGATGCATATATGATGGTGATTACCTTGATCACGTCGCAAGTCTCTATATACCCTATACTACAAATCAACGTTCGCACGATAATTCGACCGTGCCCAATGTGAGATCAGTGGCTCACTGATCAACACAGTTGCTTCAAGAAAGCGTGATCGGTGTTCTAGTCCCGATCATGCACTACTGATGAACTCTAGCGAGCGAAACTCGAGTCTGATGCCTGTTTTTGAAAGCGGTCGACTGGGAAGCCTATGGAAAAGTGACAGCTGCGATCAACTGTGGGTGATGAATTAGGAACTGTTGACCACTAGAGTTATCTTGGAGATTCACATCTAAAAATCATTATCGAACTGTTTCTTTTTCGGTGTGTCTTGGTTGCACGTTTGTAAATTCATAATTACCTTCCATACCGGGTTTCCAAATTCGAACTGAAAAGTTCTAGAAGAAAAACACCTTTCCCTGATCAACGTGATCACCTGTCATATACGTATAAAGGAACACGGTGCACGGGAAACTAAATTGTACGCAACGCATTTAACTAATTCTACACAACAATAAAGTGTTTTACTTAAAGATTAGGCACCTCAAAATATACAGCACTCTCCTGGATGACCTCGTACACTGAAAAAGCGTTAAAGCACTTGAGTCAGCGCAACCAAGTTTCGGGTTGACCACCTAGTTGAACGGTTTGGCTAGCGTAAGTGTTCCCTTTTTAATGACTTCCAGTTTATTTGCAGTTTTGTTGGAGTAGGATGAAATGATATCGTGAACTGTCACAAATAAATAGGTTCCAGTTAATCTGCCACTTCACACAATTCATTAATATTCGACGAATCTTTCAACTGACGAATGACCAAGAGGCCAATGCCCAACCGGAGCGCACCTGGAACTACCTGTGGAGCTACTTTTAAGTAGTAGGACGGTTTACTGTTGTTTTTGCAGTGTCTCCGTTGAAGTGAAATGTCAACAGCGTTCTAGTCTTGACAATTTCGATACCTGACGTTTTTGTGCACCCATATCAGATCAACGTCAAATCGTACTGCTTATAGTTATATTTAAAGGTGGCTTCACTTTCAATTGTTTTAACCAGGTTCTTCGGATCCCAAGAACGGGTAACAATCCCACTGGGTCCCTTTGGCTCATTATGTATATACCTATATTATGGAGGACAACACTTGAAGTTTTCCAGCTAACTGTCTAATCCACGTATTTAATCCTGTCTTATTTGCCCTAAGGCGATGGAGAAATTGGTAGACGAGGGTCTGGTCAAGTCTATTGGTTTGTCCAACTTCAACCAACGTCAAATTGCTCACGTACTGGCTCACTGTCGGATCCGACCCGTCAACTTGCAAATTGAGATCCATGCAAATTTTCCGAACACAAGTCTCGTAAACTACGCGCAGTCAGTCGGTCTTACAGTGACAGCCTATGCACCGTTAGGCTCGCCTGGTGGCTTCCGGTGAGTAAAGCAATCTGTTCTCTTCTTGGTCCATTAATAGTTGATTGTAAATCAGCGACGTGAGTCTTTATGACGTACTGAAGGATGAAACATTTTTACTGTCAGCATTCGACTTCGCTGTAATAAATTTCAGACTCTAAATTAAGTTGTACCGAATACGTTCGTTTGCTATGTTATCTGTGCCAAACGAAGTTTTATAGCCGTAAAACGTTTGCCACGGGAATGCCCGATGCACACACCAGTTAAACGTTGGTTGGACCTGTCTGCAAATACACATGCAGAAATTATTGAAGCCTTGTCATCACCAGAATTTTTATTAATAAAAATTGAGTACACGAGGATTTCTGTCGATAAAAATTGAATAAACCCAAAAAGGATAGCTGTTGTCACATTCATACAGACAACGAACAGTATTGTGATGTTGTTTTTGTGGCCTACACCTGATTAGTACCTCGCTGTCAGCTTTCAGTATTTACAACTCACACATTTTGATGTGTGCTGGAGCTTTAATGTTGCTGACAGGCGGCTGTAAATGCTCAGAAAGGCACTCACCAATTTATTCGCCGTTTGTGCGGCTGTGTGCCACTGACGATTCACTCCATTCCGGAAATGCTATTATTGTATTCGCGCTAACCACGTTGATGAGGTTTTGCGAAATGAATCAACATCGTAATTATTGCATTCTTATTGCTCTACTGAGACAGTTCAAGCAACTTCAATACTTCAGACTGCATAAGTTGATGTGCTTTTGTGTAATACAAACAGGACTCAGACAGAAAAACTACGAACGTTGTGGTTTACTAGTATCAGGTTGTGTTCGCTACTAGTTTCACAGATCCAGTACCCGCATCCATTACCATCAATATAAGTACCGTTAAAATGATTATGCTTACACTAGACGATGCTTTCCAAAATTTGTCGATGTCCCATGAAAATAAATATCTGGATCCGGATGTCAGTTGTTGTCGAGAGGTGGGACGAGCTCTCACATCTTGAAGATACACAACGTTACCGACTGGTTGTTGTTATTGTTGATTACCTTACTTCTCATGATAAACGCCAATGAAACTCAGTTAACTGATCAAAAAGGATTTTCGTGCTCTTCGAACCCTTTGATGCCCTTGAAGAACGGATGAAAGTGGCTGACGTGGGAGGACCAGCTGATGCTGTGTGATACTCAGAATGGGAGTTTTCGAATAACCTTATGGATTGTGTTTGAACCCAGACTTCCATGTAACAAACAGACCTTGGATTCACTGTATGGAGTGGTTGATGACATGGCTACAGGTATTCATAGCATGAAATCAGTATTGGAAATAAATTGTGTTGCCATTGGTAGGTAATAAATAGAGAAAAACAACCAGTTGTATGATTTGTCCACTGTTGAAATGATAATATAATCAGCCGGAATCGAAGTAATTGTTCATTTCGTCTCGTGCAGCTATTCTGGATCAGAAATCGCTTGGCCGGCCAGTTAGATTGTTTCATCGTGATTTAGATATCTGGTGAATCGAACACATTCTCATCACGTGATGTCTTCCTAAATCCTTCTATAGCATTCGATAAGGCAAACTAATTGATATTGTATGATACTCCGTGCCTGTGGCTTAGATAATCCCTCATTTCCATGGCTCGCCATTAGTTAGAAATCAATGCATATCCCCTCACATTGTGCAGAGCCATGCTTTTATTGAGAATGTACAAGAGGAACCAAGAAGTTTACGACACTTCGTTCACAACCCCAGTCAAACAGGCTATGTAAACTAAGGCAATTGTATTGTTGACTTAATCTTGGTATATGGGATTCTCCGTCTAGCGCATTACCCGTTACGAAAGATGCTTTCACCTAGCCCATCTAACGACTTCGCCAAAGCCACATCTCGCCCAGGTATGTTCAGTCTGAAAACAGCCTAACAGACTTTTATAACGCCGTCATTCAGAGTACCAAGCTGTCTCCAGACAGCTTGACCACCAGAATCATAGCGGTAGAATGAAACCACGCCCTCTCTTACACTGTTTCTGTCAGTCAGTTGTGTGGTGTACGCTTGATAAACTGTGGTCGAGTTTCTTAACTCTTCATTTTCCCTCAATTTTTTATCACTCCCGGTCTTACTGTTACTGATCTCCGGAAACTGACTTGGATGTTTGTTATCATGCCTAGCTTCCTCTAATCGTTAAACGTCTGACTTGTGCTATAGGACATCTTTCAGCCATTATCGCTAAGTCCGAACTCTCTATTCGTGAAATTTGAAGTTATTGGTAAATAACTGAGCTTTCTTGATGTATCTCTCATCGCCTAAAGATGCATTTCATTGAATTAACGGAGTAATGGACATTTGTATCATTTTTGGTTAATGGAGGCTTAGCTCGATGTGAATAGGTAACAATCATCCGACTGTCATAACATATTGATTTAAGGTTGTAAACACAATTGACAGCGAAATATTGACTATCTCATTTTCAATACAAGTGCACATGTGAGGGTGAGCGATCCTAAGATACTACTGACACGACTGCTATTCAGTAGTAGGATCAGGGCATATATTTTGACATCGAACAAGCCGCAGGAAGAAACATCGGAGTGCAGTATCACCCAAAATGGTCCTTGCTACATAAAGGAACTGCGCATTGGCGTCTGTGATAACGGAGACGGTCTGGGACCGAGTACCGTGTGCAAATGAGTGATAGTGTTTAAACGCTTGACCCATGTGTTGTTTTCTCAAATAAACAACCCTTGTACCATCCGTGTTCTTGGATCACAATACACAGTTTGGCCATCTGTTATAATATATGACTCACGGGGTGAAACTAACTATGAAAACATCGTACGTTATAGATGTATCACGCAATACTCTGTAGAATAAGTCAGGTTCAGAGTAAGATGTATATTCACTACACCACACAACGTCTCATCTAGTCTGTTATGGACACTGTATATATAGGTCAATGTCAAACAACCTGGTTGGCCAATGCAGATATGGCGTACACGATGGGCTACATTCCACCACACTCGGCATCGTGCATTCGATCGCTGATTTTGACGATCAATGGTCGGTCATCACCGACTGCTGCAGTGCGACTGTGAAAGTCATTAGCCAAAGATGGATGGAAGATTGGATGAAATTCACAGCAGTCTACTATTTAAACCCAAATGATCAATATCAGAGAACACTTCGAAGTAAATCACATCTAGAAAACTGATCGACAGTTGAAACCGTAGCAGTTCGAAAGTGCGGTCAGATCGCAATTGTTCGGTTACCTTTAAACCCACATGCTCTGTTCGCTCCTCCCAATCACATCATTACGTTTCTTTCCTTCCACAGTGGCAAAAACAACCTCTTAACAGAATCGTGGGTGACTGAGATTGCCAAACGGCATCAGAAAACTTGCGCACAAATATTACTGCGGTATTGTTTGCAACGAGGTCTGGTCGTTATCCCAAAATCTTCAAAGCCGCATCGAATCAAAGAAAACATTCAAGTGAGTCCACAGTACATATAAGTATTACTATATGGTCATTACTACACGAGCTTTAGAACAGTCTAGGCGCCAATTCAGCGCCACTGAACACACGTAGTCAGCAAAAAGAATAAAGACGAAAACGAAAAAAGGCGTATACGTGTGCATCTGCGTCCACATCCATTTTGTTGGTTGCGTTTGTTCGATGTTCCCGACCTATACTGCTACCTTGTCGAGGTGGTCGGGCTTGTGTACTGTTTTGATCCGGCGGGCTATGCTGACTAGGACTCCGGTCCTTCCAGGTACAACCTTGTCAGACAGGACAAAGGGCAGCAGTCAGACGAAAAGCAGTTACACCCATAGGATTGTATGTCGCACTGC
>LUCH01018244.1:0-16272 GCA_013368495.1 Paragonimus heterotremus
CTTAGTAACGTTTTCTTCTAGGATGTTCCACGTCACTGTTGAGGTGAGCGGCGGCCCGAGCCACAGTACCTTTTGGTCAGGCTCATGGTTGTTATTATTATTATTATTATTATTATTATTATTATTGTTATTATTATTATTATTATTTGTCTTACACAGTCAGCATCGTGTACATAGCAGTGTTTTCATGTATCACCTATATGTTTTTTTAACCTTTCAGCGCATTATTTATTGCGACTGATTCCCGCTTTATTTTTGGATCTCGGCGTTGGCAATCCAATATTCTTCCGGTTGTTCTCTACCTTCGGGTTCGGTCGATTGTTTTAGAACGTCACCCTCCTTTTTTGGGTTCACATGTTGCTGCGCGATGTATAACTATAGTCCACGCCTCAATTGCCCGTCCTCAGACCGTGGCCCTCCACCAGGCCGCTTTCCCAGTGCGTCTACTCCAATGAACCCAATGTTTCATCCCTCACCGTGAGTTTAGCGCGGTGTATTTACCGATTCTCACTACTCACATCCACACTGTTTCGCCAGTTCCATAAGTGGTTAGCAGTTTTTATACCTCAGAGTGTCTTCCTCCATGTGACTTACGAGGTTAGATGTTAGCTTCTTAAACCTAGACTGGAGTTATCGAAACAACTGGTGCTCAAACCAACAACCATAAGATTGATAACGGTATTACACTGCTACCCTTTACGTTTAATGCGGCGACTGAAGCATGTTTGCCTTTTTTTAAGTCGTATAAATTCTGATGTGTCTGATCGTTATTCGTGTTTCTCGCACCTTACACCTTTCGACTAGGACTAAGAAGATGAGGAGGTGTTAGTAGGGGTTTTGACTCAGTTGTTTCGACTTGTGTGGGCGACTGAGCGTATCCCTCCATGCCGAATTCACTCGATAATAGTTCCCATATTGAATAAAGGCGTTCGGGGCTCTTGTAGAAACAATTGGAGAATCAGCTTGACCCCAATCATTTCTAGGGTTTTGGAATCCACTATACTTCATCGACTCACTGCAGCTCTGGAGATAAACATTAGGGAAGAGCAGGCAAGGTTTCGTCCGGGGCAGGAATGTATAGATTACCTTTTTACTCTTCGTCAAATTCTGAGACAGCGTTATGAATACAGCTGACCAGCAACTGCCGTACTTCTCGATTGTAAATGTGCATTCGATTCGATGGATCGATGTACACTTTTACAGTGGCTTGAACATAAGGGTGTACCGACCAAGTATGTAAACACTGTCGGTGCTTTATTTCCATACTTCAACTCAGATCAGGGTTTACGGTGAACTGTCTAGCAGTTACAACACCGGGAGCGGCGTACGTCAAGGCTGTTCACTTTCACAATTTTTGTTTAATTTTATCACGGACGATGCAATGGAGGACTGTCCGCGGCACTCGAATGATGCCGGTGTGGACCTTCTACCTTGATGAAAGACTGACTGATCTTGATTATGCTGACGACAAGGTGTTTGACAACTTTCCAGCAGCAAAACAATGCTAGGTGCTGTTTCGTGTCCTGTTAGATGCTTCGGAATGCGCTTTGCAGCCTCAACATTTCAAAATGCGTGATTGTTGTGATTGCGTAGACTTAATGTTGGATAATAAAGTTATGGAGATTGTTGATTGGCTTGTTTACTTGGAAAGCTGCATTAGCGGTGATAAAGTTGTAGGAAATGAAAGAAAAACACGTATTACTAGGTTTATGGCAGTATTATTTAATGTAGAAGACCTTTATTGGCAAAGAGGTATCTCTTTAAGGCTTAAAGGTCGCGTGCATAAGGCAACAGTGAGGACTGTATTGTTTTTCGACAGGGAATCTTGATTGCTCTGGATAGAAGACGTGAACCGTCTCCAGGTATTTCACCACCGATGTTTGTATTCGATCGCTTGTGTCGGATGGCACCAGCGAGTAAGGAACGAAGAGGTTGCTAGGCGAGTATTTGGTAGTGATTGTCGAACGAGTTCCTCCGTTCAATCCTTGCACTTTCACAGACTTAGATGGTTAGGTCATGTACTAGGGGTGTCAGCTGCTACACCGAGCACTCCTTGTCGGTGCTGCGGCGACTGGTGTAAGGTTCAAGTTGAACAGATGGTGACCTAGTGTGTAGAAATGAATTTGCTCATCAGCAGGTCCGTTTTCCGAGCTGAGACCTTGGCTATTAACACTCCGTGACTGGAGTGAAATGATGACTAATCCGGCTCAGTGACATGCTGTCGTTTAGCTGGGTTCTATGTGGTGTGAGTGCTGTCCTGCTGATGACGATTTGCTTTCACTTACAGCTCGGTTGTTTGTTTGCAAGCTGTAGACACCTTGATGCCGATTGTTTGAATCTAGGCAGGTATTTACATAGTTACGTCCCTTCCGTCCTCCATTTTTTCCTTCCTGGTTTGATTTTTCGTCTCGGTTGTGTGGCAGTTACGCATCAGTAAGAACCACAGATGTGTTACTGTTTGTTATGACTAGGAGGAGCAGGACATGAGCAAAGCGTGTCTGGCGTGATGGACAATTAGTTGACACTAACAACCTGGGTTTGTACGTTCTTAAAGACTAAGCGAGTAAACCTGCTTGACCCCAGTAATCAGGTTTCCGCTTCCTAACCCCATCTTTGCTTAGGTGTCGACGTGTCCAATCGAAGGTAAACACCGATGGTCGCATAGTGGAACGCGATCTACGCCCACTTTTCTAAGCGATCATGTTCCGCAGCTGTACGGCTGTGCCATCTCCACAGTCAACTGATATCTGCAATCTTATAGCTTGATAGGTCGATCTCTCTGTCCGCAGGCATGCTCCAGATTAGCTAACATCACCCTTAGCCTTGAAAACAAATCATTTCCCACACTTCCGCTGTTTCGGACTGAGCCTTCTAGGTTCCTGAATTAAATGGCGACTCTCATAACTTCATTACTCAACACTAACTCCACCTACCCATGACAGTCTCAGTGGAACAGCATGCACTTTAAGGCCGCTTAGGTCATGCTGAATTACTTGGAGGAGCGTGAACTGTTGTCTAGGGTTATCTGCGCTGCTTGAAAACTAGCAAACAGCAATGTTTTGTCAGCATCGTTGGGGTCAGTCAGTCTTCTGGAAAGAGTGAGATGAGCACCGGCGTTCTACAGATATCTTAGACAGTCCTGCGCTATTTCGTCTATGACAAAGTTGACCGAAATGGCAGAAGTGGGCAGCCTTGACAGGCTACTGTTGATGCTAAGACTGTTGGACAGTTCGCTGTAGACTATAAGTGGAGTTTAAATATGAAAATAGAACGTTGATGTTTTCGACGTACTTTTCCAATTTTTAACTACTCTGTATATGGCGACCAATCCACTGAACCGAACACACCGTTGTAATTAAAAAAAATGGAGATAAATGGTCGGCGATATAACGTTGCTCAGTAGCATGACAACGAGTAGAAATCTTACATAAACATTCCCGTTCTCGGACAGACTTACGCCTGTTCTTTACTAGTGTCTGCCACCAGGACTGCAGTGATTCTACGAAATATGGTGGACTGTAGAACCTTGGTTACGGTGGAGATCAAATTTGTTCCCCTGTGATTTTTGTAAATCTTTTTTTCAGCCATGGAAATATAGAAATTATTACCAATTGTCCTCAATTCAGAGGGATGCTATAAGTTTTCTAGACTAGCTGTAATAATTGAATCACCTCATTCTCTTCGAAAAGTGTCGGCACGGGATCTTCTGCTTCGATAGCCGTATTGTGTTTAGGGATCGAAATGTACTAGTGGACTTCAGTTTGACTGGATGATTCTAAATGTTTTGATCATGATAGACGTCGCAATGACACAGTAGGCGCGGGAAGCTGTCTAACCTGATTTTCGAAGTGTCCAACATGGTGACCTATTCCTCACGACTTATTATGGATTAGTCTACTATGTGCATTGTTGACAGGTCCAGTGTCGTGGATTAGCCTGAATAATCTACCGGTATTTTCTGACACAAACGATTTCAATTTCATAAGTTTTCCCAGATATCGATGATTAGTCTGAGCTTCTTTTGAATGTTTCTGTTTAACCTGTATAAATTGCCTTAAGCGCTGTTCTCTCTGAAATCTGACAGCCTTAAAAATGTTTGTGAGTTCCAGTGAACCACATGCTATGTGAGTTGCCTACGAAATTAAGCTCCGGTAGTTATTGGGCTCCTCGAGGTTGGAACAACTGCGCCCGTATTCTGAGCTAATTTGGTGCATGTGATTTATAACCGACCTGGCCAGTTATTGTGCTCCAGGAAGTCGTTGTCCGGCGAACTTGGGGAAGCGGTAATCATTGCATGGTATGAATCTACGTGTGTTTCACAATAAGACCAACAGTTTTGAGTGTAACCACTCTACATGTAATTAGACTACACTAATATTTGTGTGGGTTATCATAAAACCCAAGTAAAGAGAGTATCAAGTAAAACGATGTAGTACAATATGTGTAAAAATAATGTTGGCTACAAATAACGTACGCTCATTGTACAGTTGCAGCAATCGTCAACTATTATCCAGGCACCGTTTCGCTAACTCAAGCGATATTGTAGATTATTGCCGCCAGTTCAACTGTTAAAATGCACCCGGAGCGTTCATACGAAGTGGAAACGCGGGAACAAGCCCGATTTCGGTGTATGACCCTCCGGCTGAATGCAACAGTAAATATGAAGTGACAAAGAATTATTGGATGGTCCGTAGTACACTATGAGTCTAGAACCATTTTTTGAACTACGGAGATAGACATAGTGATACTGCACCATTTTTTACAGGAAGGACGGGCTGTAACAACTTGAGTGTTTAAACGAAAAACTGAGATTCACGTATTTGGACTTCGTAACATGGTTCATAAATCTGTGCGGTTATCAGACTGCAACATTGCACACCTTTGACGTGAACGTGTGGAAGGCTGTAGATTGGTTTGAAAAGGACGTCCAAACTGACGATAGTCTGCAAGATCAACAAAAATTGTTCTGAAAGTTCTGCGTTACTGTCCTGTCGTCAACTGCCCTGAGCGATGTTCGCGTTTTCCCTCCGACAAATGTATTCTGCCCCATAGTAACAAGAAAACAAGTGTAAAATGATGTAGCGCTACCAGAAACCATCTTTTTGAGAGAAGACGTACGCCTAGTATAGAGATGAAGGCCATTGTGAACTGCATGGCATGGAAAGTGATCCATAGGACCGTGCTAATCGACGATATACTTATGAATTTACTGCTTTGCGGCGAGTCCATGGAAGCCGTTTTTCATCCTACAAAAGGTTTTATCGTTCCTGCTGTTCCGGTCGTTGCATGTTACAGGCTATGTGTTTGTCTGGATACTCATGTATTGATTGCTCATGTGTACTTGAGCTTTGAGTCTGGCGTATCGTCAGTACAAATTGTGTAAATTCGACTGATCAGGCATCCGATTTCTGCTTCATTGGCGCGAATCTGTGAAAGTGAATACACATTCCGGTCACGATGCATACTACGCTGAGTTGAGCCACCAATAACTCTAAATAGTAGTATACCAATGGAGGCCATTCTTCTGTTAAACTCAGTAACCATCGTAAATGTTAGGGTTTGGTGGGCTGTTTGCCAACGTTAGCACGTAGTCTACACATGCATCAACATTTGCGACATAGAATTGCTTCTATATATCGACCGTGTACAACGCTTTACTATATCAACCCTGCCAATTTCGTTTGTTCTAGCTCTCTAGTGAATGTCAGCAAGCAATGGTTCCATCAGTGAGCCCACTGCGATACTATCTTTTTGAAGACAAATTTTCTCATATAGTTTAGATTGCACATCTTATATGCAAGCTAACAAGGACTCTTTTCGATGGGCATTCAGCAATCCAAGGCTCAGATATTTCGGGTGGATATAGTCAATTTGAAAATAAACAAAATGATACGTTTTTCTTCCTTCAAAAATGAGCACACATCTGATGATGGGTGTTTTCTTGTAGAAGTTTTCTTATAAATTGGAATATATTCTTGCTGCTTTATGGGGCTATTTTGCTACGGAGTGGTTTCAAAAGCTCTTCTAATCATTGGCAGGACGAATTCGCCATGTCTGAAATCAGACGCAGCGACCCACCATCCTTGTGAATCGTCAGTAAGCCATATAGTCTGAGTATGACCGAGACTGTTAGTCATACCTCTTCAAACACTGACGCATCGATCAGTCTGTTTTGTTTCATAGTTCGTGAGGATTTGGAAGTGTCGTTCTCAATTGCCACAGTTTTATCTTTCGTACTGTGCATTCTTCGTGATCTGACCTCATCCATTAATAAGTCATCCGTCATTTTTAGATGAGTCTGTTTGTTAAGCAAGACTATCCCAGCGCATTTGTCAGGTCAGCTGAGCAGGATAGGGTCGCTCTTTAAGACCTGTAAGTAATCTCTTGACAGGATCCCATGTGTGCAGGGCTTCGAGCTAAGGTACTTATTATACAAATTTACTGATGTATTAAACTCTTCCAGGTGTATTTGTGATGGGGGTTTGACACTGTTCTCTCGTTTAAACTTGTTTTCAAATTGAACTTCCGAATCAAGCTGTATAACACGCTACTTTGAATAAACAGGAAAATTTCCGCTGTCAAGCGTACTGCACAAATCCCCAATCAAAGACCCTGATACGTGCTAAACCATATTTGGTCCCATATGATTAGAATTTCTTGAAGGGCCATGTTCGATAAAATTTGAGAAGAGGTGCGTTCCCATAAGGTAATGTGTTAAATCGCCCCGCTCGAGTAAGGAGAACACGAGTTGGTAAGACACAAGTACAGAGTGTATCGATTGGTTCTGTGGTACAGGCATATAGAGAATGAATAACTAAAAGCAAGTGATCTATAACCAACTGGCGAATCAGCAAACAGCATATTCGTTACACCTTTGGCTCATACGGACCAACGAACTGTTTCCCATATCCTCCGTTTCGTCTAAACAGTTTCAGCCCGGACTAGTAACAGGTGATGACTAACTTCGGTTCGATAGGAATCAGATGACGCAATCCGATTCTTCACCCACGTAGATCCACACAGTCTAGCCAAAGATCAAACCACACCTCATTCACAGTCGGAATGCCATCCCCATCCCCGACTGTACGATTTATTTGTGCAGAAAAACACTCTTTGTTCCATTCATCCCTCATCCTCTGTTTTACTGCGTGCGGTACCGACGATGATCACTCATTTCAGTCTGGATTAATTCAACTCGAACTAAGTCGGTTCAAAATAAATATTTAAATGAATGACGTAACGAACAATTGTCTTCGATAATTTCTTTCTCAGGTCAGTACTATTGCACAGGTTCCATCAAGATGTCATAAGACAAAGTACAAAGTACAAGAAAAAAACAAAAAGTGACTGTTAACGAATGACAACAAAGGCTAATATTAGATTACGCACACAATACTTGGTTAGACCCAGGCCGGACGTTGACTGGATGTTACGTCACACGGTCACAGTGGAATGTTTGTGTATGGTGAGATTGGATGTGATTGATCTTTGGCCACAGAAGTTGCAAGGACTGGGCAAATTTATTTTTGTTTTGAGGGCACATGTTAGGGTTGCAAAATCTAATATCAATCGATTCGACGGTCGTCAGAATGCGTTGACGGACTGTTTTTGGATGAGTGTTGGCAACTCTGTATTACATTTTACATATCTTTCTTCTTAGTACAGATCTTGTCATTGCAGTCTCTCTGTGTGTTTATTTTCCGAGAGATAATGATTTCCTTTTTGTGCTAGCCATTCAATTGGCTAACCAGCATTGGCCGGCTGGACACAAAGGCCTCACTCACACACCTACTGGTCTTATTCCTTCGGGTTTACACCGGATACGTGGTGTATGAGTATAACCGTAAGTGGTGCAGCGCAAGCCACTTGGGGTGATGGTTCAAAGCGCAGGCGTCCTTTGGCTTCGCTCAGTGTGACAGGCTATTCTGTTTCGGATACCACCAACCATAGACAATCCGGAATGCTTTGCTGATGTCTATGTTATGATTGGTTTCAGCTAAATGTGCAACAATGGCGCTAGTAATTGATTTACGACAACTGGTTCCAATCCAAGCTGGATAATGTTCCTTGATCCTTTTTGACAAGCGCCTAGTCGTACGACCAACATATTCTGCAGTACAACAGCAGCATGAAAAGTAATACACGAACATTGACTGATCGTGGACTGGTAGCTTGTCTTTCAGGCTCAATCTAAACGTCGGCATTGTTGTGGACCAACGTCTTAAGGTTGCCGCTGGAAACGTACATATAAGTGACTGGTACATGCAGCGGTGATACTGATCTGCTACAATATCCCCTTTAAACGGGAGTTTTATAAACACGGCTTTCTTTTCACCTATGGACATTACCTTATATCGGATTTTGACCTTCATATTTGAAGTGATGAACTGTTCCAGATAGCCCTTTTCCTTCAATAAGTTTTGAACTGTTATCGGTTTCTGCTCTACTGCGCCATCCGATTAAATCCTTCCTGCCCTAGTTCCCAGGCATTGGGATAGATTTTGTTTCTGTTTAATGAACACAAAACAGTTGAAATAGGTATATTGGCCTATCCATGTAGGTTTGCGATATGCCGACCTACTCAATGTATCCTCTCGACGTCGGCATTATTTGACATCTAGGAAATGGAACTCGTTAGATTCCTCTTCTGAGGTGAAGTGCAGTGAGGTGTGTGCTGGTTTAAAAAACTGGGGGATGATTATTAACTCATCTTCTAACTGTATAACAACAAATATATCACTGATGAGTAGTCGGGGATTTGGTTAATTTCAAATTGAACATCACCCACAATTGATCGCAGCTGTCGCATTCCCATAGACTTTCCAATCGGCCCCTTTCGAAAAGAATCACTAGGCTCGAGTTTCGCTCCCATTAGAGCTCGTCAGTAGTGCACATCATCGCCACTGCCGGGACTTGAACCACGGACATGCTGTTCATGAGGCAACCGTGTTTACCACTGTGCCATTGACTTCACGTTAGGCACGACCGGATTATCATATGTGAACACTCAGTCACTCTCGCTTGTGAGTAATGATCAGGTTGCCCGATCGTCTCGAAATGGAGACACAGTTACTGTCTGTTAACTCCAATCATCAGTAATCTAAAATATCGCCTAGCAGGGTTAATGAGATCGGAGATTTCGACCTGTCTAGGAAGTCCTAATCGCGGGGTTATCGATTGGAGTTAACAGACAGTAACTGTGTCTCCATTTCGAGACGATCGGGCAACCTGATCATTACTCACAAGCGAAAGTGGTTGAGCGTTCACATATGATAATTCGGTCGTGCCTAACGTGAGGTCAATGGCGCAGTAGGAAACACGGGTGCCTCATGAACAGCGTGTCCGTGGTTCAAGTCCCGGCAGTGGCGATGATATGCACTACTGTCGAGCTCTAATGAGAGCGAAACTCGAGCCTAGTGATTCTTTTCGAAAGGGGACGATTGGAAGGTCTATGGGAATGCGACAGCTGCGATCAATTGTGGGTGATGTTCAATTTGAAACAAATATATCGTCTACAAATCGGTGGTACATATGAAGACTGAATAGTTGACTGAAGTTGGGATTCTAATTTGCCCATAAATACTTCTGCCAGTAATGGACCCAAAGAGGATCCCATTGCTACTCCATCCGATTGTCGATACAGCTCACCGTTGAACACGAACTGAACATTGAGGGTGCACCGCAAAGGTAATTTTTTAGGTTTGATTTTTACAATCTAAACTTGGGTTCCGGTTGTTCAGTCTGATCACACAATAAGTTAATTGTCTCTACCAAATCTCCTATGCATTAGAAGTTAAAATCTGTGGAAAGTTGCAGCCAGGAAGTAAGTTGATAACACAGAATAAACATCTGCAAGTGACATGCGAGTGTGTCCGTCCTTGTTTTGTGTGAATGTCCCCCTCCATGCGGCCTTATGCAAGTCTTAGCATACTAAAGATGCGCACGTTTTAACATATTTTATTGAGCTCTAAAGCACGCTGTAATTGGGCATAGAAAGTACTGAAGAGGTACATAGTGGTTGGTATCTATAATCAATAATCACCGTTTCTAAACAGGAGGACCGAAGTCTATGTCACAACCATAGAAGCATCAGTCTGGTGACTGTTGCGTCCAAATTATTCACTGGCTTTATATTACGTCGGCTCACTAAACACAGAAATTCAGATACGTGAAGAACAGGTAGAATTTTAGTCCGGTCGTGGGTGTGTTTATCACTTTTTTTTTTACCTTGAGATGGATTTTGGAGCATCGGCGCTCCTGCAGGCGGCCGACGGTCGTCGTGTTTTTAAACCTAAGGGCTGCTTTCGATTCAGTTGCTCAACGTTCTCTGGAACTGTCTTCCTCGCAGAAAAGTTCCAGGGAAGTACTTGAGTTTGTTGTTGTATGATCACGCTGTAGGGCGTTGAGGGTTCTTGGACGACTGTCTCGGGCGTTGATCACTTTTAACGGTATTCGTTAAGGGTGTCTGATCTCCTCCCTCTTGTTCAGTTTTGTCATGGACGACATTCCGGAAGGTTCACTTAAGTAATCCAGTGTAGTAAATCTAAACAAATAGTTCGTTAAGGCGCGTCGATCTAGAATTCCACTACACCGAATGCAGTATCCAATGGATACAATCTGTCGTGTTGTTCCTAAATAATCTTGGAAGCCACAACTGAGATAATTCCGATGACAGATAAATGAGGAAATTTGCCGCAACAGCCGGTTGATTCAGTTAACTTCCAACTCTCCAAAAATCTGTTCACTAGCAACACTGGACGTAAAGCGAACGCAAGGCTCGCGACTCGAGAAGTGTGATTTGTATTTATTGATTATTGATTAGTTCGATTAAGTTAGCTTAAACGTCGGCTGTATATGTGAAGTTGAGGAAAGTATGAATAACAATGAGAATTATGAAGTAGAAAATAGTGTACAGAACCCTACACCAGTGAGCTTCTCCCTAGTTGCCCGACATGGAGTATGCGTGTGACATTGTCTTACTTGACCCGTCTGCCGCAGATTTACAGACCATGTTGAACAAGGTGACTAATCGGACTGGTTTGTATGGATTACGCTTCACACTTTCAAAGTGTACAATGCTGCTTCAAGACTGGGATATTCCCACGTCTTCTTTTACAAGTAGTCTGCTTTAGACTGGACAGTTTCACATACTTCGGTTGCACTATCTCGTCAAGTTGTAATATTGCTGATAAGCAATCAGCGACGATAGTAGAGGTGTGAATTGTCTTTGCCAGCCTGCGTTATCTGTGACGTCGAGAAGACGTCTGGCTGTCCTTGTATCCGTCCTGTTTTACTCTATGGTTCAGGAACGTGGCCTGTACACGATGAAAACCTAGATAGACTTGTTGTTTGGTCATCACTGTCTCCTTCAACTAGCCCTCATCAAGTGGGGTGATCACGTGTACCACACGGTCGTTCGCCATCGCGTTTTTCGAAACACGTTCGGGATGCGCGATCGATTGATCAACTAATCACATTGCACAGCATGCGATGGTTGGATCACGCACCCGGCATGCCAGTTGGGCGTACACTAAGACTATCAGCAATTAGGTAAAATTGCGTGATGGTCAACCAGCAACGTGGTAACGAAGTACGATGATCAGGACTGTTCCATTGAACAAAGTAGCGAGGTGTCGTCTGCCTAACTGGGATCCTTGTGATCATCCAAATCGGTGGTTAAAAACACTATCCAAAATGACAGTGTCACAGTCAGAGGCATGTTTGCATTCACACCGTTTCTTGGTCTTCCGGTTAGGCTACTCTTATTATTTTTTCACCTTTTTAGCAGCGATTTCTCATATGATATTTCAAGTCACTGTTGTGGTGAGTGGCGGCCCAAGCTGTAATGCCTTCTGATTAAGCTCAGTGCCGTTTTGAATGAATGAATGGAAATTTACGTAGTAACGTCTCCAACGGACTGAAAAAAAGACTGTTGTCTTAATTTTGCGGTCAGTCCTCGTGTAAAATGATCGTGCTGGATTAGAGGTAACAACGGAATCATAGGCGTTTTCCCCGGTATATAAAGATTTGGCTTATTCGAAGGTGTGGATATAGACTTGGGGAGATTAGCATGAAAGGAATGAGTAAACCCGGGTACCACTTTAAAAATGAACCACTTGTGGGCTTTGCAGTGATGACAAATGATGGGAACGATAAATATAATCACAGTTAGACGAATGTTCTTCGGGTCTAAACAAATGTTTTAAATCTTCTATCCAAAAGCCAGTGAAACTTATTTAAAACAACGTAACCAATGGTAAAATGCACTGGCGCCTTCAAATTGGGGTTTAGAAAGACCTAAATCATAAAAAGCAAGTCTTCTAAATTGTCCACATGAAACCACGGCAAAATTTAGCTTAGTTTAATATCAATATATTTTAATGACCGGGCTTCAAGAAAAGTTTTGTTTTAGACTTGTTATGGTACACAGTCACTAAAAAAAACTACTGATATTTTATTCCTTCAATAAAAACCCATGCGTCCGGAATGGCAGAGCGTGTGCATTGGATCATCAAATCTGTTCGAAAGAGGAAGATATCTCCAAGTGTTGGACCAAAAAACGATAGCATACACACTCCGTAAAAAGGGGAATGAAATAAGAAAGAAACTGAGAGGGAGTGAATTCTACCCCACAGATTACTCAAGTTAGTGATACACGAGGCGTAAGCTTGATCCTCTAAGCACACAAATTGAGAATGCCTTGAATAATGCTCCCTTAACTCGGTTTTTAGAAACGGTTTACTGTCGTACTCCTTCGGAAATAAAACAGTATTATCCTACCAGTACATTTACGATCTTTTTTGTAATTTTTGAGGCCTAATTGGATTTCTTTGCGTCTACTGTCTTGAGACAACTGGTCAGGACAGGCTAAAACAGTAGACTCAGACTAACGGTAAGAAACTTTTCTGTGAATTTCAGATGTTCAATTCCATCGTCTTGAGTACAACCATAGTTTGCCACAAAACTTGGTATGACACTATTATCAACCTACTTCTTTCGGTCACTATTCTTTTGTGTGCAGGAGATTGCTGTTAATAAGATATTTTGTCAACCGATCTATTACTCACGTGTAACTGTATAATATGTTGATTGGTACAGCAACCGGAGATGTCTTCAAACTCGCATTTATCGCCTTTTTTTAGGTCTCCTGCTGTCCCATCTCCCTATGGATCACCTTCGTTCTCTCCTCTTGGAAATCCCTTTTCTCCCTACGGTTGTCCTCGAAACCCACACTCTCCTATCAATTTGCCTTTTCAAAGTCCACAACCCGTTTTTTTACCCAACTCCCCGTATTCTCATTCCGGTTACTCTCAACCGACCGATTCGTCGATTTACAATTCCCCAATTCGTTCGAACTTTTGTCCGAACTCAGGCATACGTAACTACTCTGGAAGTTTCGCCTCCACGCCCTCCTACATGTCCGCGCAAGAGCAATTTTGCTCAAACAGTGGCACTCCCAATCGCACTGCTCAGAACTCCACAAAGTCTAGCGCAAGAGGTTCAAGTTCTCGACGCCGCTTCAATACCTCGAATCGTGACGATTGGATTGAGCGAGCGTTAGCTGATCCGTGGTCTGATATCACTCCCACACAAACCCCGGATGCCGGATGTCTGGTTTCCCGGCCGCTTGCACAGCGACACACGGTTCTGTTCGCACCACGTGACGGGCATTACAAATCAGAAAGGGTATGGACCGAACCGGATCCAAGTGAACTACCACCCAAACGGTTATCACTAGCCAACCCCGTAAATCCTTCTGATGTAGATCTCAGTGTGCCGTGAAAGCACTTGTTCTAAAGGCTGTTTATACGGTTTTATCTTCACGCTACCGTATTTCGTCTGTTGTATGACACCCGATTATTCTGTACCTGCTCATCCGACTGAATTTCCCGTTTTTTGCACCAGTGTGTGGCGTGCACGTTTCACATCCTAATGTTTTTATGTGCTGACCCTGAAATCTCAAACTCAGTGATCAAAGGATTTGTGTATTTATTTTGCTTGCTCCTTTTAGCTCAGTGGTTCTAGATTACCAGTGATAGTCGTGGGTTGAACCCCAGTTGCTCCGGCTTAGATTCGGACAGCATGTCCTGGCCGTTGTGTTTTACGTCACGTAGCAACGAACCCTCTGCAAACAATCTGGAAATTTAATCCGTCCGAATGCAAGTTACGGTTGAAAAGAAAATTATTCGTGTTTCACAATGCAAACTACTGTGTGTGTTTGTGGATCTCAAACCTTACCAGTTTGTTATATTGTCCATGAGACTTGATATGGACCAGTCAACAAGGATATCTGAACGCGAAAGTGAGTAGTGCTCAACTTGCGACAACCTCAGTTTGTGATAACTCATCATCCATGTTTAATGTTATTCCTCTCCAAGTGGATTAGGGTTAAAGTTATGTAACTGATTGTAACACAACAGCGCCTGAACGAACTCAGGGGAAGTCGGCATTTGGGGCAAACAATTTTTAGAATAAAGCCCACTGTGAACAGTCAGAGCTTTAGCTAAATTCGTGCCAGCTTGCGAGATCCCACCGAGACCGTCTATCCATTGGGTCGTATGACAAACTCCATGTGATAGGTTGGTGTTGGTTCATGTGCGAGATTTCGGAGGTTCGAGATAGTTTATGTTACTCGATTGGAATAGTACATGCCGTGTAACGACATGAGGGTTCTCTGGATGAGTTGAAGTTTGATAAGGCTCAGACTTTTGGCGATCAGACCTCTTCTAAAACTCTGTTGATCCGCACGCTACTGACCGTGAAATTATTAAAGCTATACGTTCAGACCAAAAGTAACGTTGGTGATTACACATTGTTATCATTTGCTACATATGACTGCCAGAAAGATACACTGTTGCTATCGCCGCACATCTACATTTTCACTGCTTTTTGTTTACTGATTCTTTACCGTTATTGTTTGCTTCAAGCTCTTCAATTCGCCCTCAGAACTACACAGTAATGTATTACGATAATAAGACTGATACCATTTGCAGTGTTACACTCGAAGTCCATATATTTCTTAGTGACAGTATAGCGCGGAAGGTTCGCCATTTATATAACGCGATAAGATAAGCTTAGTGATGTGTTCGGGTACTGCAAAACCATGCGTATGAGAAGGCTTCAGGTTCATTCTAGCTGGTGTCTGGGTATTAACATTTTGTGCCTGCGCTCGTGACAATTCCTAATCGACCAGTTTCACATAATTGCGCACTGTCTATGTTCAATAACATTCAGATGAAACTGACGTCGCTGAGAACTTTAATAGCTCTCCCGATTATTTTGGTAACATCATGTATGGACATTTTCCAGGCTACAGCAATGACGGATTTCAACATAATATTTCGACTCTTCAGCCATATCCACAGGTTGAGCAAGTAGTTTGGTTTATGCCCTATTGAAACCGTCAAAGCGAGACTGGACGTTGATGCGGTCTGACCGCTTGCGCATCTCGGTGACCTATTAGGCTAAACTGGACAGTGTGACGATCACATCGACAGTCACTCATCAGGCAGCGAAACTCGAGTCTAGTGCTTCTTTTCGAAAGAGGCCGATTGGAAAGTCTATGGGAATGCGACAGCTGCGATCAATTGTGAGTGATGTTCAATTTGAAATTAACCAAATCCCCGACTACTCATCAGTAATAAATAAAGGTCTGACAAACGACAGTCTCCCGGTCCTCTAGGTTAGGGGTTGGAAGAAATTTGGCATCGTTTTCCGGAAAGAGTATTAATTTTAGTGCACTGACCCACCCGCTGCCTTGTGGTACGGGCTTTTGAGCCGAAAGCTTTGGTTGAGACCCCTAACCGTTCTCCTTTTTACGTATGAGTGTCCTGGTAATATTACAACCCACACACAAACATGAATACTCACAACACTGGTAATTCCATAATGCATCCGCCGTCTCGTAGTCCGGGTCGCCTTATCCGCTGCATACAGCAGAGTGGATAGGCGAATACATGTTACTGCTGACCCCCCCCATTGTTCTGTCAAATTTAGCTCCCTCCCGACCCTCATGTTTAGTAATTGCTCTACAGGTCCTACAACAGATATAGCTTATCATAGTAACACTGTGCCAGTACGTCCGATATCATCACTCAGGCCTCCCTTGTCCATTGCTTAGACCTAGAACGCTAATTACTATAGGTGCTTTCAACGTTCGTACTCTACAACAGACAGATCAACAGGTTGTTCTCTTGCGAACTTTAGACTCGCTGAGTGTCGATATCTGCTGCATTTCTGAGACTGGAATCCAAGACTGGTCACCGTATGGAT
>LUCH01018245.1:0-16352 GCA_013368495.1 Paragonimus heterotremus
TTTTGATCGTGTGCCTCATAAGCGCCTTCTGATCAAAATGGCATCTTTCGGTATACGTTACCCATTACTCAGCTGGTTTGCTTCATACCTTGTGGTAACTAATGTTCTTTTTCTAAAGAACAAAGTACAGGAATCGCGAAAGCTTGTCGACTCGGAAAGGCTCAAGATCGTAGGTGTGGTGAAGGCCCCGCTAACGCTGGACATATCCGATCAGGAGATAAAACTACCTGGTTATTCTATCTTCCGCAACGATGAGCCAGCCAACAGTGGTGGAGGCTTGGCAGTCAATATTGATGTTGAATTACACGCAGTCCTTAACAGAGACTCAACTCTGCTTTCACTTGAACAGTCCCTATGGATAAATGTCAGGACACCTCGCTTATCGCGCGCGAATGTCGGCCGCTGGAGTCTACAACCTCATGCCGAAATTAGGACTTCCCGACCATGTCGATCAACCCACAAGATTGAGAGAAGGTTACAGACCATCTCGACTAGACTTGGTGGTAACCACTGAATCTCACACGGCGGATATAGCCGAAGTTGGTGCGTCATTGAGCGCAAGCGACCACGCTACAATCAGTTTTGTTTTAATATGTGAAGTGACGATGACCCACACCTTACGATCGACCCGGAACAACCTCAGACAAGTCAAACTTCGACGTAAGAGGGAAGGTTTATCCCAAGCCAACTGGCAACCACCTGAAGAATGTAGCACGTTAGACGAATATCTACAGCGTACTATAATACACCTGAACACCGCAATGACTATTTCAATCCCACTTTACACTCCATGCCCCGCCAATAAGTTGTTCTCGCTCAAACTGTCAACCAAGCATCTGATGAAAAATAAATGGGCCGTGTTGGATGCACTTCTCTTTAAAGGAGATGGCGCCTCACACCTGACATACAAATACTGTCGTAATCAATACACGGCAGCCGTATGCGCCAACCGCAGAGCTCACCAATTATCGCTTGCGAGATTCGTTGCTGATTGTTCCGAAGGATTCCCCGGGCACATGGCCTCCATGACCAGAAAACAAGCTGCCATAACCCTTCCCATGGGATCACCAAGACTTCTCTCCCTTCTTTTGGAGGTGCCTGAGATATTACGTGTTAAGTGTGCATCTGTCTTCAGCAACTCTGCCCAGACGGAGCCATGCGCCACGGTTTTCTAAACTGGTCTTTTATCGGGTTCACCTCCTAAATATGCCCCGAATAACGTATACGCCGAACAATTCCGGCTGCGCCTTAATAAGTCGCCGGCATCGAATCTTTCGCCAACCATTCAGGTTGACAACGAGTTACGCGTAATCCGTTGATCCAAAATTGCCCTTCTCAATATCCAACAGCGGAGGAGATAATCTATCTTCGAAACGGTTGATGAGAAGACGCTCGCAAAAACTGCATTTAATGCGGTGCTAATTGAATCAATGCACACGGAAATCAAATATCTCACCTCGTGTGTGAAAGATCGTCAGAAATTGAATAAAGAATGTGCTCGTACAACAAATTTGACAACTAGGCACCGTTCAATAATGGGGGACGATAATACGGAATTGAGTTCACTCAACCAAGTGGTAATTGGTGGGGTCGGAGCAAAATGATCGTTCACGCAACAAGAAATGGTAAGAATTATAAGCTACCCAAGAAAGGATATGGAAGAGGGTCGTGTTTTGACATTTAGAAATGTGCAAGGCTCTGACTGAATGAGAGTAATGGAAACGGTTACATTAGGTGGTGTAAGAGTAAAGATGGTCGATACTGTTTAGTCTTAAGGAAATATAGTGGAACATAGGGCCACTCTTCAACACTGATTAAACAAAGCACAGCAATTTCCAAATGATATAACAGACCTTAACAAAATTAACGCTGGGTCCCGGAAATCAGCTGGTTTTCCAAACTCAACGTGGCAGTGTGAACAGCAGCGATCGACCAGGTCAGTAGGGGGGTCCATACTTTCTGGCCTTCCCATAGCAACCTGGTGTTGCTGAAAACAAAGTTATCTGATGTCCCGTCTGACGGCAGCACCATCTGCAGTTCTTACTGACATATGACGTACGTGTCCATCATTGCCAGGAAATACTTTAAAGATCCTGCCATAGGGCCAAACATCCCTGGAGGCCTTTCCGTGAGGAAGAACTATATCGCTTAACTGAAGGTCGCGCGAAGACACCGATCACTTAGGTGTAGTCTGCAACCGCGGTCGATACTTACGCCGTCATCTTTTCCAAAATACACGAGATAAGTGCTGGGCTTGTCTCCAGACCCTCGCGTAGCGTTCATACAATGTTACTCTATTATTATTATTATTATTATTATTATTATTATTATTATTATTATTATTATTATTATTATTATTATTATCTGCAATCCGGCCTACATTCGAGCGCAACAAGAGCCAATCATTGGGGAGAAGCACCTGGGAATTATCTGAATTGTCATAAACAGACACTAGTCGCCTATCGTTGACGGTTCGCTTAACTTCCACCATGTAGGTATTAACTGACTTCTCATTCATTACCTTTTGCTGTGTTACCGACGACAGCACTCGTCTTACTGTTTGAATCATTCTCTCCCAGGCGCCGCCCCGATGACTTGCACTCGGAGGATGGAAATATCAATCAGTCTCTTAAGTCCACGGTCCATCTGCCAACATACTCTGGCGCAAGCGTCGTAAACTTCGTTTTAGCTCTGAGTCGGCTGCAACAAAATTAGAACGGTTTTCAATTTAAATAGCCTCCGGCGTGCCCCGCCTTCCTAAAAGTCGAATTAAGGCTGTGAGAAATGGGTCCGACGACACGGACCGGGCTACTTCTGTGCGGATGGCACTAGATTGTAAACGGGTAAATATTCAGCCATAACGCCTGAGCTCGTTTCTACCTATGCCCACCTTGAACGGACCGAAGTAGTCCACCCACAGTACTTGAATCGGTAACCGTCCGTCGACAATCTCATCGAAGGGATTGGCGCTATCGTTCGAGTGCAACGTTCAGCACAAACCCTTTTACAGTGACAGCACCAACTTAACACTCGTTTGACGGCGGCCATACCTTTTAAAATCTTAAACCGTCTTTTAATTCTGGCAAGCACATACGAGACACCCATGTGCCCTTCGGATTCGTGGTAGTGAATTAAAAGAGTTGCGATGGCACGTTGATAAGAAACGATCAACAATCCTGCACTGTCCTCATTCTTTGATCGCACTCTACTGCCAAGATATAGTGCTCCACCTACCAAGGCTGGCCGCAATTTTTCAAGTCTACCCACCTTACGAGAGTTCAGGGTGGACGCCTTCAAAACCCGGAGTTCCTTGCAGAACTCAAGTTCTTGCACGAACCTTATTAGTTGAAGAAAAGACGCACAAATTTCGGGCACACGAAGAAGTCCCACTTTGACGGACGCATTTTGTTCAGCGCACATCATCACGGACACACAGCTAACACAACGTGACAACCAAGCGGTGGCCGATTGTAACTCAGTCCAACCAGAGTATCTTGACAACAGTTGGTCCAGGGTAAAATTAAAGTTAGGTGTCGTGGTAACCGCAGACGTGCATCTAACTTCTGGGTCTTCTTTCAGCGAGCCTAAGATATTTGGTATCTTAGGCCATGGTTTTCTTAATTTAACAGACAGCTAAGAACCCCGCAGCCAGAGTTTCATCTCACTGCTCAGGGCTTGTGTAACTCCCTTAGATGCCACATCCGCCGGATTAAATTCTGAAGGCACATGCATCCATTTGTAGACAGACGTGAGGTTGTGGATAAGTCTCGCACGATTGGCAACGAAGGTTGCGAAACGCGATGAAGTGTTCTGTAGGTATAGCGACGGTATTGTGGAATCTGTCCATAGTACGACATTACTTACTGGAATTCTCAACTCAGGAATCAGGAAATGCATAATTTTGGACGGTTGAACCGCTACCGTGAGTTCCAGTCTGGGTGTTGTTACCGCATTCTTTGAGACAACCCTAGACTTGTCAATCAGAAAGCCACATTGGACACCATTAGTCGAGTAAACCACCCTAAGGTAGCCCACTGCTCCGTAGCTAACTTCCGACGCATCACAGAACATGTACGGTTCGACAAGGTTTGCTGAAGAAAGTCCAGGGACCATGCGTCTGGGCAGTACCACACTGTCTATTTATCTGACACCTTTTGGTCAATCTTTCCAGCCTACCCGACCACATTGCTTAATATCGAAATCCCAACCGGTTCCTTGATGTCAACGATCTTGAAGCGACCTGTGAGCCAGCAGTAACATAAGCGCCACCATTCTTAATGGATTGTATAACGAAGCCACACAACTTAACATTCCTCTTTTCGTGTTGCCGGTGTGAGGCAGGTTGATTTGAAACCGAAAGCAGTCGTCTGCCGAATGCCAGCTCACGCACAGAGCTCGCCAGTATTCACAACTACTGAGTTCAGGGCTCCGGGAGTCAACGAGTTTTTCTTCACTGGGTAAATGTTCGATAGCCTGACTACAGTTAGAAACCCGTTTGATAAGCCTAAACTCACACAGTCACAACATCGCTCGGAGTTCATCTACCACAACCTTGGCCTCGGATGCTGAGTCGAATGACACTAGACAGTCATCCACGTAAAAATTCTACACTATAGTCGCAGTCTTCGGTAGAAACTTCTGCTGATTATCCACAGCTACCTTTTGTAGTGCAAGGCTTGCACAAAATGGCGACGATGTCGCTCTAAAGTGGTGGAAATTCAGCTCGTAATCATCCGGCTGTCTTCCAAACAAATCAAAACCCCACCAAAGAAAACTTAATGCACCTCGATCGCGACATGGCACTCTCACATACAAGAACATCTCTTCAGTGTCAGCGGAGACTGCCACCGAGTACGTGTGAAAACGCATAAGTACTCCTGAAAAACTGTTATTCAAATCCGGACCCTGGAGTAAGGTTTTATTGAGCGACATACCCCAATGTTCAGCTGCACAATCAAAGATTATCCGTTCCCTGTCAGGTTTATTCGGATTAAGTATGGGATGATGTGTTGTGCTGTTATGCTCCAGTATTACGACCGAATAGTCAGCGTTTAGTTTTGGGTCTCGAATAAAACTTCGCTTCCATACAGCAAGATGTTTCTCAGCCATCCCTTTATTGTCGTACAATACAAATCTCTCCTCTCTACAGCAAACTAATCTCATAATAACCAGTCTTAAATATTAAACTACTTTCGGTCATAGCTAATGCTTGTTTGTCCTCCACAGAAAGCCCTTTGTTCTCCAAATTGCTTCTGTCAGTTAAATCCAACTCACACGTCCTTCGGATCAAATCATCCAACGAAATCTGAAGTGATTTGATTAGGTTTACACAATGCTCGCTTCAAGGCATGATACGACACGAACCTCTTAGACTCCAGCCGAACATGGTCTTACTCACACAAGGCTCACTGCCACTTCCAAGTCTCTGCTCCAGTATCCAGTGTGCTTCAGAAACATCACATCCCATTAGAATCCCTACACCGCTTCTGGCTAGGCTATCTGACAAAAGGTTCCTTATGTGAGCACATTTATCTACCTCAGATTGTTATACAACATCAACCTGCGTCAGTGGCAGCTGTTTCACCGTATAAACTGAACCGGCTGTAACAGAATGCACCTAGTCCAAGGTTTGTAACTCAACCGACACTTTAGTACATGGTGTTGCACAAGTTCCGTGTAGAGTACGGAACATCACCTGACAGGGTCGTCCCTGTAAACCGATTGCCCTTGCAATGGATTCATCGAGCAGCGTAGTGTCAGACCCATTATCCAAAAAGGCATACGTTGTCACCGACGCCTCTGGGCCCACCAACCTTATCGGAACAAATCCTAAGCACACTCCGTTTTGACTGGATGTGGCAACACACAAGGACGGCTTAGTCTCCTCCTTACTTTGTACAGGTTTTTCTTCACGAACCAATGTATGATGGCGTCGACCACAAACGGGTATCCCACACCGTATGTGTACCTTACTAAACCTTGCCACATGGTTCGCTTTCAAGCAAACAAAACAGCGCCCGGTGTTCTTCAACACTTCCTTGCGTTACTCCAGTGATTTGCTGCTAAACCAACTACAATCAGATATATCACGGTTGCCCTTAAAACCGGACGCTGGAAGTTTGCCCTCTCATAAGGTAGACCTACCTCAACGTTGCACCTCAAGTACTTGACTCCGGAGGGTCCACAAGATGAAGGGTTACTTGATTTACTCTCAACGCCAGCGGCCAACTGGCCACGCTGACTAGCGCTGACGGCCACTCCTTTCTCCACAAAATGTAGTAAGTCGCTGAAGTTAGGTTCCCTTCCGCAGTCAGTTATTCTCTCAGCGAATTCTGTCCACCTTTCCTGTGGGTGGTAAGGCAATCGTTCAACTGCTTTAGTTAGGTTGGTCGAACAGTTTAATTCTGCTCCGTAGTTTAGGTGCGTCAGCATCGTCTGACAGCTCTTCATCTGACTTGCTAGTACACGCAAACCACCAACGTCGCCAACGATCAATTGAAGACCCATGAAAACTGCTTTAATTACCGCCTGTTTAATATCATGATGACGGCCAAACTGCTGGTGCAAACTTCCCACTGTTTCTGTGAACCCCAACTCCTTTGGCAAAAGCGTGCAGTGCTTAATTGCCCTTTTTGCTCTGCAACGACAATAATGCAATTAATATGGAAGCTTCGACTCCTCGTCAACTAACTTATCAACCACGTTACATTCAAAACTTCTACCAAATGTATAGTAATTGTTCGGGGAACCACCAAAACTGTCCACCTCAATTTTTTGGAGGACTGGCTCCAAGAATCAAGGGCCCCAGAGCCCACTCTAACGATTCAACAGTGCCCAAACTAAAGGAGTTTGTTCTTGGGGCCTGTTGTTGAACGGGGGCTGATATTATCCCCTGGCGTTACAGTAAATCTAACCCCGACTATCGGGACGGGTTCGACTTCCGTGGACCTAAGGCGCCGCTTATGGAGCTTCAGCAGTTCACGCCTCAGCTCTAACTCCTCTGCCTTCAACTTCAGCTCTTCTTCGAACAGTTCGCAAGAAAATTTGTCCGAAACATTCCACAATGCATGATTAAGCCGAACGGAAAAACAGCACACGATTTGGACACGCTCTCCATAATTTCTGGTGGGGTCATCACCACCCTTATAGCTATATCTGGGCCGGATCTAAGCTCAGCTCTAGGGACCCGAAACAAACAGCAATCATGCTCGACAATACTCAGTTCAGGTGGAATCCAACCATTAAGAAAGCTTTTAGAAATTCCTAAAACATTTGGCATAGAAGAATCGTTCGTAAACTTTAAAGAACTGAGGTAAATAAAAATGGGACCGTTAACATAGGCATGAGTGTCCAGTTGATTCCCATCCGAGAGGGGAAAGCGTTCATGGGAAGTCGCTGCAGCTTCGAGTGACAGAGAAGCGCTTCATAGTCCGGTGGCAGATTGATGGTTCAGATAAGCGGGATCAACCTTGATAACGCCATAATTTTAAGGATCGGTTGCAATTTCCACAATATTCGATTTCATCATTCTGGCAGAATGCTGGAATTCCATGACAAGAGAGCGTTGCTGCTCGCCCTCGATGAAAAGCAGGGGGTGTGGGCCAAACACTGAAGAATTTGAATAATAATGAATCGTTAGCCAACCATTCAGGTTGACAACGAGTTACGCGTAATCCGTTGATCCAAAATTGCCCTTCTCAATATCCAACAGCGGAGGAGATTATCTATCTTCGAAACGGTTGATGAGAAGACGCTCGCAAAAACTGCATTTAATGCGGTGCTAATTGAATCAATGCACACGGAAATCAAATATCTCACCTCGTGTGTGAAAGATCGTCAGAAATTGAATAAAGAATGTGCTCGTACAACAAATTTGACAACTAGGCACCGTTCAATAATGAGGGACGATAATACGGAATTGAGTTCACTCAACCAAGTGGTAATTGGTGGGGTCGGAGCAAAATGATCGTTCACGCAACAAGAAATGGTAAGAATTATAAGCTACCCAAGAAAGGATATGGAAGAGGGTCGTGTTTTGACATTTAGAAATGTGCAAGGCTCTGACTGAATGAGAGTAATGGAAACGGTTACATTAGGTGGTGTAAGAGTAAAGATGGTCGATACTGTTTAGTCTTAAGGAAATATAGTGGAACATAGGGCCACTCTTCAACACTGATCAAACAAAGCACAGCAATTTCCAAATGATATAACAGACTTCAACAAAATCGACTCCCGAGGCTTGGCGGGGTACCCTCATGAGTGCTGAAAGAATGCGCAGATGGGTTAGCGGAACCGCTGGCTCATTCTTCCCAACTGACACTGTACTGGTTGTACTCTGGCCACCTGGAAGCACAGCGTCATCTCTCTCATTTACAAGGGAGGGGACCAACTTGACGCCAATAACTATAAACAAATTGCACTAATACCAACCATGTCAAAAGTGATGGAGAGTATGGTGGACGAATTCGTGAGAAACTGCTCACTTTTGACGCCGGCTGTTGGCACGGCTTCAGAATCGATCACTGTTGCATTACCAACTTACTAGCTGCCGCTGACTCACAGGCAAATGCTTCTGACGAGCGCCCCCGGTTGATGTTGTGTTTTTATATTTCAATAAGACGTTCCCTAAATTTGATTACAATATACTACTGGACAAATTGAATAATATGGGCTTATGCAGCGAAGTTTAATTTTGGCCCAAATAATACCTATTCTGTCGCGCATAACCAGTTAGAGTCAGTGGTGAGCTATTCAGGCCGTCCAGTTTCACAACCTGTGAACCACAGAGCTCTTCACTGGGTATTCTATTACTCGCGGTCTACGTTGCTCTCCTCTCAGGCGTAAGAAAATTCCCTGTTGTGATGTGTGCTGACTATACAAGGCTTTGGCACGTTTTATACCGCATAAAGGACGCAGAAGACCTCCAAATAGACCTGGATGCTATGCATCTATTGTCCGCGGAAAATCAATTGCACTTCAACACGTCCAAGTCGAAGACTGCACTATCGTCATCATAACACTAGAACATATCGCATCAATTGTACTACCGTGGTCACTGTTACTAGAAGCGCAACTTAGGTAACGTTGTTACATCAGACTCCTCCAGTAGTTATAATATTTATTTATGGGTTAATAAAGACAGCCGCCGACTAGTTATGCTTATCAGGGTCCATCGGAATTTCCCCGTCGAAAGATTCTCACTCATCTACAGCATACTGATAGGGCCATTGCTGTGAGCCAACATTCAGTCACGTGCACCTTACTGGAAGGGAGACGCCACTACTCTAGAGACTATCCAGAGATGAGCCATAAACAGGGTTGATGGACTATTCTCCTTATCGTATGAAGACCGTCTGTCGAAACAGGAACAATTCCCCCTGGCCTACAGGCGTTTGAGAGACGACTTTATACTAACAGAAATTTATGCTCCACGAGTCAACGCAAAAAAATCTTTCCAACTGTGTAGTTCGCAGGTATGGTGCTCCAAGGCCGAAACGAGTTGGAAACGGCCATTTAGGCGAATAGAGAGATTTTTCAAATCCTTCAAAAAATATTAAAATGTACATTAAGGGACAAATATATAGATTCTATCGACTATATCAGTTGTGTTGAAATGAGCGAAGTCAGCAGTACCTAAAAATTGTTTATCTTCACACTTCTATTGAGAAAAATGTATCGCCATTTTCTTCGATAAAAGCATCATGTTGGCTTTACTAGTCGATTTTACGTTCTGAAAATGCCTCCATCGGAATTTCCGTGGTGAAATGCATGTTCTCATCTAGCAGAAACGCTCAATTTTGCGTAGTTTAAAAGATATAATTGAATTTGTAATTTTCGATCACGTTGTGTTCGCATTGCATTGTGCGCAAAATGTCACACTAATTGCTAATGAAAGCTATGCCATCACGTTTTTTGATTAGTTATACAGCTGAATTATATGTTCAGCCTTTTCCCCTGATGGACTTTCCGGTAGTAAACGTTCTACGTTATTATGTGGTCGTTTCTATTCACAGTGTGGTGCAAACATGGTTAACACGTCCTATCCTATCATTAACAACTTGCGTATTGTTTTGTTTATTGCTTTTTGACATTTTTTGAATGTAGCTCGCCATGTGTACGCGGGTCAATTCTCCCTTATCTGAAAAGTAATGACCAAGTTTGATGCTCGTCATTTATCCGACTGAAACACTGATTCCCAACCCTACCATTCCAGCTGCAAACCTTCGATCTTCGTATCATGGACACTCATGATTCTGATGACCCTAAGTCCATGTTTTCGCCGGCGTTGTGACTATAGGGTGCAGGTAGGTTGTCTGTCGAGCATAGACGTCAGTGCGTCCAAACATAGGTCGTGGCGTTGTGACTATAGGGTTCAGGTAGGCAGACTGTCGAACATAGACGTCAGTGCGTTCAATTATAGAACAGTGAGGTTCAACGTAATATGTGGTGCATTTGACTCCATAATTTAATCCAGTTCCCGGCTGACATATTGCCAAACCAGCTAATGTCCGAATACCGTCAGCAGTAGCTATGGTAGTCCGACCACACTGAATAACGCCCACGTTGTGTCCGTAAATCACCTACTGCAGTCGTATCTATTTGCTCACGGTTTCGCGAAATACCTGGGGTTACCATTTCCTCATAGTGTTGATTATAGGCGTAGGATTCTTTAACATGGTAATAAAAATATTCCTATTGAAAAGCATAGGACGCGGTGAGTGTGCCCCAGTGGACCATGTAGACCAACCAGAAGCACTGAAATCTCCTAGGCACATGTGATAACAAAACTCTGTAGGAAAACCCGAAAAGAAGGAGTCACAGACATACCGCAAACCCTGACCTCCAGTGAACCATATAGACCAATTGGAAGCTTAGAAAATCTCACATAGACGCAGGTGTGTGTATGCGGCGGAGACCACACCAACCAGCGGTGTGGTAGTTGTATTCAAGAATATACGAAAAATTTGCAATAATCAAGAAAAATCCGAATGAAAGCGAAAACCAATCTGTTCTATAGACCGAAATAATTAGGAAATGAATGACGTTGAATGGTGTCTATGCGGTTTATGGCTGCAAACGATGCGAACGTTACTAATCGACTATTGCAGTGAATTGGAACGAATCGGAATAGAGACTGAACCAGTAAACAAATTTATCCTACGGACGCATGCGTAAACGCGTCTCTTATGATCTCCGAAAGCAGGTTTGGTTGATCGAATGCTATATGAAGAGCCGGACTGAACTTCAAAACGTTTCAGCTCGGCTGCAATGGCATCTAAGTTTTGGAACTGTCGCGGAGAGGCGACACTACCAAAATGATCCTGAAATGATATAGATAAATCAATAGTGTTTATGCTCATGTTTTCGATTCGAGAGAGCATCCTTCTGACGGATACTACCCATTTATTGCGAGTACGAACGAATGACGATCAGCGCATTTTAGACGCACGTGATTGGTCCACAGGGTGCACAGGATTGACGGCATGGGGTAGAGAAGAAACAGTGTCATGGGAAGGGGGATATACCAGATAGGGGGAACTAACCATGTTATTGTAGACTACGTGTTGATTATACCATCTCAATTGTAAGTCGGCTGTCTTCAGCATTTTAATGAATTATCGAATGCACAACTTTAAACAAAATAGTTTAGCACATATATTGTGTACGTTTTTCATTCTTTTGTTGCTAAAACCCATTAAATTAACCGAAGTCCAAATTTCAGCCACCTCGTTAACGTATCTTTTTAATCGAAATATCGTAATTCCTCAAGGTCCCTGATAAAAATGACTAGCACATTACAACATGCTTACTTCTTATGGCAAAATGGGCTCATTTCATGATTTAGAAAACTCCGTCAATTACCATTCAGAATTTATTGAAACCCAAATTTTAACGGTCTACTCATATGCGCATTTACTCCCTGCGGATACTTTTCGGCACTTTTGCGCGGTGGGAAATGTTATCCCTTGTGAGTTCGTTAGACGTTAGTTGTGCTTCCGGTAACGGTTGTCATGACAACGCCAGTTGGTGTATTCAAGAGATGATTACATGCCTGGATTACTCTTAGGTGGCTGTTAGCAGTCGAGCACTTATAGCCCCATATACGTCCACCGTTTTCATTCCCCACCCCTTTCGTTTTTCTCATTCCTCCCTACATTCTCCAAGTAGACTTCCCTTTCCATTGTTACTCAACAAAACGGTGCAAACCTCTCCCGAAGTAGCAGAATGTCAGGAGGCCCGTGCAAACCTCACGCAGGTATCGCTGGGCAATAGGCGGGCGGACGGCGGGCTATGAAGCCTGTGCCCCGCGCAAGCCCCTAGCGGGTATCGGTTGGCAGTTGAAAAAATTTGCGCGCGAAGCTTTTTCTGCCTTTTTATTCAAAACAATTTTGGTACTGATTTCCAACGCTTTGGAAGCTTCCCAACCCCCTCTTGACTAATTTTCAAAGAAATCCGCGAAGGAAATGAAAGTTATATTCCGTCTTTTCGCAACATTCCAGATTCGATTCGTTCAATTATTCCCGGAACACATATGTCCATTAGAACAGTTAAATCCCATTTCTCCCATAGCATCCACCAATGATCGACACAGAGAAGAAACAAGACGAAAAATTAGGTGCAAAATAGGGTTGCAAGGATAAAGTTGAAATAGCCTATCTCCGTAAATAATTGAGGTAGAGCAAAAGTGAAACATAACAATCTTACAGTTTCCACTTTGGGCATTCTAGCCATACTACGGATAGTCGCTAGTTCATATCCAGTAATCCGACTATGCCATCCTCAACTTGTACAAAATTCGAACATGAGCTGTATCTGAATTTGATCGGCGTAACAGACGAATTGTTGAAAGGAAAGGAAAACCAGTTTATTACCACAAATTATCTGAGTGGAAGCGCCATTTCTCCATTTGAAGGCTCCGAAAACTCTAATTATTTCTGCTGCACGGAATTCACTTCCTGATACTGCTGCCACTGAGAGACCATCCACTGCAGCCACACAGCAATACCTCGTGGCAACACAGATACCCACCAGACAGCACGTTTGACAAGCCCTATTTGTCTCGTTCTTCATCCTTATTTTTCTAAACTTGATAAGCTCTGCAAATTAGTTAGTTAGATGATACGGGAAGTGTCCTTAGTCTAACTGTCGATGTATGTGGACCGTGTTCGAAGGTAGCAGGGCCTCGCTTCAAAGCCATGGCCTACGACTTCTGTAACTATTGGGTTCACTGCAAGTGCGACCTCGAATTCCCTATAGATTTGTATTTAAAGCTCCGAGACTCACCATCCCCGGCCTCAGAAACCATTGTGTGACATGCCGGCTATACAACCGTAAGAACAGCACACCTCAGGATACAGACAGAATAAGCAAGTCAGGCAGTTTCTCAATCTCTACAATACACAGTCCCGATACGCCACCGCCAGGCAATCTCAGCCACGCTGCACACAAACAAAGCCCGCTGTCTCTCGTACTAGTTAGTAAACCAGATTCGACAGGCCACACTAAGCGGGAACGTGGTAAACGTATTTTTAGTTTGTCTCAGCAAGCTTCTGCTTCCAAGTCGTCTAACGGCACGAACCAAGAAAACTGTAAGCCGTTCGCCGAAGGTCGTGATCACACAGCCCTTCCTCAGCTCAGAACACAGGGCACAAATACGTCTAGGCGTAGTCAATGCCCCGAGTTCGCTAGATATACTTTCTCATTATCTATAACGCTGCAGAAATCGATGGCACGTTGCTCAATCAGAAAGAAGCTGATGATCAGTTGCAGTGGAGATCCCTCTGCAATCTATTTCAGCTGGGCCTGGAAGATAAACCCACGTTATGCATGCTTCGTAAGTCCCACCAAGACAGACGCCTTAGGCCAATCCGTGTCATACTGGGCCAGATAGAAGACGTCGAGGAGGTTCTCTTAACAGCATCTTCCATGCCTAGACTTAATGATTCTTGCCTAAGGGCGAAACCTGACTTCCCTTTGGTGATCAGGGAAACTCAGCAAACGGTATATCGCAACCCTGAGAGTTCCCAGTGTGACCGAACGAGTAGTTTAGCCGTACACGATGCACAGAAGCTGAAGGATGTGGATGCACCTCACGCGCATAAGCATGACATCGACCAGTGGGAGTTTTTCTATCCGAACTAAACCTGGACGTAGGCGAACGCGGAGCATGGTCTATCCAACGTCTCTAGCGCCCAATACATCTGAGCCCCATCTCAGCCTCCGGACTATTACGAGTAACTCTCTTCACAAGAGTTATGTTGCCCACTGTGCTTCAGAAGTGGTACACGCTAAAAAACAGCTTACCATCTAAGATCCGACTCCACGTAGATAAACCGTGGTCTGAGCTTGGGACACCTCTTACTGGTACACCTTCCAAGGCGACAAGTGTGGTAAAGATGACCAAGAGGCCGGAGGTCAGCAGCAGCCCACCACCTCCCTCACAGCCAAAAAACCTGGTACAGCCGACCTCAAAACGGTCGGTTTAGCTCAGGTATTACCCCTTACACATCTGAAGCCAGACATCATCCCAGATGAGGGTACGCAGTTACACGTATCTAGCTGGTGGTGCATGTTTACTAACGTTTCTTCTCTAAAAAAACAAAGTGGAGAAACTGCGACGGCTTGTCGACTTGAAGAAGCCCATGATCGTAGGTGTAGCGAAAACATGGCTAACGCCGGATATATCCGATCGTGAGGTAAAAATCTCTGGTTATACTATCTTTGGCAAGGATCGGCTAGCCAGAGGGGTGGGGGCGTAGCAATCTACGTTAGTGCTGAATTACGCGCAGCCATGAACAGAAACTCAACCTTACTTTCAATTGAAGGGCCCTTGTGGATAAATGTTAGGTCACCCCACTTATCACAAGTCATCGTCGACGACATTTATCGTGCCCCGTTTGCACTAGCAGTATAGGATGAATGAATGCACGGTGCCATTAGACGGGCCATCGCCATCCCCGGACATCGCACCATCGTCCTAGGGGAGTCCAACCTCCCGCATGTGGGTCTCTCCAGCAGGCTAACGTCTGGTACCGCGGTCACTGAATTCTACAACCTCGCGCAAGAGGTAGGACTCACCGAGCATTTCGATCAACCCACAAGATGGAGGGAAGGACGCAGGCCACCCCGACTGGACATGATGTTAACTACCGAACCCCATGTGGTGGATATAGTCGAAGTTGGTGCGCCACTAGGTGAAAGCGACCATGCCACAATCAGTTTTCGCTCAGTATGCGACGTCACGATAGTCTGCCCTTTACTGTCGGCTCGACGCAATTTCCGACGAACCAACTTCCGGAAGATGCGGGAACATTTATCCCAAGCTAACTGGCCACCGCCTGGAGAATGTAGCACGCGAGACGAATATCTAGAGCGTATTACGTCGTACCCAAACACCGCGATAACAAGTTCAGTCTCACTTTATACTCCACGCCCCACCTGTAAGTCGTCCTGGCTCAAACCATCGACTAGACGTCTAATGAAAGAGAGGCGGGCCCTGCGGGATGCATTTCTTTTAAAGGAGATGGTGCCTCACACTTGGAATGCAGATGCTGTCGTATTCAGTGCACTGCGGCCGTACACGCCGACCGTAGGGCTCACTAAGTATTACTTGCGAGATCTATCGCCGATTGTCCCAAAATGTTCTTCGATCACATGGCCTCCCTGACCAGATCGAAATCTGCGATATCCTCCCTAATAAGACCTTCAGAACTTTCCGCCCATAAATATGAGGCAGCTGAGAGATTACATGACCAGTATGCATCCGTCTTCAGTAACTCCGCCGAGGTGGAACCATCCACCACGGTTTTCTGCCCTGATTGTTCCTCGGGTTCATCCCCAAACTTTACCCCGGCTAATGTACGCGTCAAGTAACTCTTGCTGCGCGCCGGTAAGTCCCCGAGGTTCGACGAGATACCCCCATCACTGCTAAAAGAATGCACAGATGAGCCGGTGGAACCGCTTGCTCGTTTGTTCCAACACTCACACTATGCTGGTTGTATTCCAACCACTTGGAAGCACGACCTCATCTCTCCCGTCTACAAGGGTGGGGATTGAACGAACGCCAGTAACTTCAGACCAATTGCTCCACTACCAACCATGTCAACAGTGATGGAGAGCATAGTGGACGATTTCGTGAGAAACTATTTAAATACCTATTTACTGTTGACGCCGAGGCAGCACGGCTTCAGAAACGGTCGCTCATGCACGGCCAACCTACGGATTGCCGTCGACTCATGGACGAAAGCTGCCGAAGAACGCCTCCTGGTTGATGCTGTGTTTTTAGACTTTACGAAGGTGTTTGACAGAGGTCATCGCAGTATACTACTGGGGAAATTGGTTAACATGGGCTT